>OY754979.1:21497813-21646633 GCA_963576475.1 Molanna angustata
TTAAAATAATTGGTGATTTATCATTTTATATATTTTCGCGTATTTTCAAAAACATTTGTATGCTTTTTTTACAATTGCGTAGTTTACGATGTGTTCAATATTGTACTGTTCAGTTTTTTAGATTGTTGCTAATGTAACATGTTGATTTACTATTTGTTTGTTTTGTCTTATTTCAAGGATCTCGTTTGCTGTGTATCAAGTGAAAAATTATAAACAAATCATGAAAATAAATCGTCAGATACCAACTAGAAAGTACGACGTATCCCAATCGTAAGTAGTCGATGATAATATAAAATGTTGTGAAGCCCATATAATATAATCTAAGTGTGAAGCATTGTTTTAAGTTAGATAAAGATTTTGTATTAAATTATCAGCAATCTTAGCGAGTTTTCGATTTCCCATCTTATGAATTGTCAACAGTGATGTAAATTGCAAGGAAAGTTACTTTTATACTATAACTAGTGTTGAGATATTCTATACATTCTTTTGTTATAAAAATAATGGTCAATTACTCTTGATAGTAATACATTTTTAATGAATAAATATATTATTAAATACTTTCATACGTGATAATTTCAAATTAATTCACATACTTCCAAAGGTAGAGGTGTATGGCACTCAGTTCTCACTGCCTACCCGTTTATACAGCCTTATCAATGCCAAATGTGTCAAAACTCACAAATTTATTAAATATATATTTTAACTTATTTTTTCCCAATTACGATCGTCAATACTTAATCACTTTTATATTTTGGTAAATTTAGACAGACAATTATATCGCTGTAGTATATAAATTCTTTGTTTTATATTTACTTTGTGAAAAAAAATTTCAGATTCAACACATTAAACAATGGACGCAGTCCCAAGTAAATACTTTATGGAAGACAGCTATAGGTGATGTACACAGACCCCATCGCATGATTCATTGTCAGACATGTCAATTATACTTCACGAGAGTTTGAGAGTGATACAAACATATTTGACATAGGTGGAATTTAATTAGTAGAATGGTATGTACCAACCACATTTTTTCAATTTTATTAGATACTTTTTATTTATTTTTGAAGTAAAACATGCTGTCATGCTTGCAATACACATAGATAGTGAATGAATAAACTTCATATAGTCAATATGAAAGTGTTCGAAAAATTTAAAACACAACAATAGGTTTTGTCATTTATATGAAAGTTTTATTGAAAAAAAAATCATTTTTAATACACAAATATGTACATGAAACTGTATGCATTGCATTGTTATTAGTGTTGCTTCTCAGTAAACTAACAGTTAAAATATTATTTTAACACACACTCAATAATAATATACTGTTTGGAGACATGAAGTTAACCATCTCATAAACCCAGGAAAAAACTGTACTCGCTGGGAATTGAACCAAGAACCTTATAAATAATATAATTTTGATTAAATTGTTTTATTATACATTACAGAGTGAAAATATGGTGATAGCAGAAGACCAACCAACAATCTATCAATTGAACTGAGGTAATTTTTCATATACTTACTAACCAATACTTAGTCAAATAGAATTTGACATTTAACGCAGATATCATTACATAGAGCAATCCAGAACCATGAAGTATAATGAATCTCATTAGCTAGGACTTGTCTGCATTCTTCCAACATAACAGTTCTGACTAGTATAGAGGATATGAAGTGATATTTGTGAACAGCTTTGATTTATAAAAGGGCTGCAAATACACTGAACAATTTTAACGAGGAAAAAACCAAGTATAATAACTATCCATTTTATTGTCAGAATAATGTATCATAAATATAGTTTTCATGAGATTCATAGATGGCGTTATTAATGACCCAAAAATGAACAAATATAATTAATCTTCATCATAATAAATCAAATACAAATTCAGTGTTTTATTACATTTTTTTTATTACTTAATAATTTATAAAAAAACAATAAACCAAATTGCTATTTGAACAAACATACAAACCAATTACAAAGACACTTCATTACAATTAATATAAATTACTTTTCACAAAATGTGTTTATACTGCTAATTTAAATCAATTTTTCTTTACAGTATGTACATGCAGATGTGTGATAAGAAACGAGACCCAAATTTTGACTATGGTTATTTTTATAACAAACATAATTTAGTTAGACAAATATATTTTTATAATATTTTTGTACTTAGTAGCTAAGATGACCAAGAACTGTATTACATTCAAGAACGATCCCAAAGAATATTCTAGTTATTAGGAAAATACCTTACTTCACATCTTAGATAATAGAGTACCTATTAACTACTAAAGGAAGTCATCAATGATGACTAAATTGTTCAGTTTCATAAATATTATAATCAAAGTCATCTTTGTTATTTTAATAACACATTTCAATAAAAGTGATGGTCTCGTATCTTATGAAATATATTACCAAGATAGCCATTATTTTTGAATATTATTAAAACTTTTATGAAATGTCTTGTCTTGTATATGTCAAGTAGAATACCATAATTTTTTGATAACAATAACAAAGTATTATGTAATGCATATATTTTTTTACAGTTCAGGAAGAGGAGCGTATTCAAAAAAATAGCACCAAGAGGAACACCCTTGGAGGAGTAGGAACACCCAACTTTTTTGGAATTGAATTTACTGTTGTAGGGTCGATGGCAGAGCGGTTAGCGCGCTGGGCTAATAATCTAGTGGTCGCAAGTTCGGATCCTGCCTCGACCGATTTTGTTCACCTATAGCACAAGTGTTTATGCTTAATTAAGGAAATGTAAGAAGATGTTTATGTACTTGTTAAAACGAAAACATATTAAATAAAAAAAATATTTTAAAAATCTGTATTCAGGAAAATTTAATTTTAAATAAAAGGAATATTTTTTAATTTGTAAATAACAATGGACTGTCCTGGCTTTGGTTTTGCTCCATTTATTCTGACTTAATGCATATTTATTTTTACTTTCTTTAGATATATTTATGACTATTGTTTTATCTTTCATTATTTATTATTGTCTATTGTTCATATATACATCTTTTTGAGTCCATTGTTTTTATCCAATTTTGTTTTATATTTTTAGTATTGTTTTTTATATTTTAATGTTATACGTATCTAATAAAGATTTATCCAATGGAATTATCATGTGATCTTTGTTTCGTTATGTGTCATGTATGATTGCACCTGTGTTATTGTGTGCAAATGTACTGAAATCATTGTCATCACACACAGTTTATATTGAAATTATTCAACGTCACCTAAAATTTGTAATTTTTATGCATCTAATAAAAAAATATTGTCAAATATGAATTTTGTTTTATTTTATTTTTTAAATATTATATAGATGATAGAATGGTATGGACTAGTTGTAATTGGGGCAATATATCTATTACAAAGAAAAAAAAAACCTTAATGAAACAGAAAGAATGTAAGATGACAGAAAAAATATAAAAGGTCAACAGAATGAATCAAGGTATTTAATTACAGGGACAAAACCAATATCACGGTAAATATGTATAATTTAATAAAATTTATGAATGGCTAGTGCTGGATTGGTAATCCAGTGGATGAGGTTTCGAATTCTGTCTCGACTGAATTCGTTCACATTTTAGTGCTTTTTTTTAATAAAAAGTGAATGTCCTTGTTAAACAAGTACATATACATCTTCCTACATTCCCTAAAATAAGCAAATAAATGCTTGTGCTATAGGTGAACGAAATCGGGAGTTTTTACAAGGACATGTTTATTTATACATATTCAATAAAAGAAAGAAAGTAATGAACCTAACATTACCTAAATCATTGTGCACATATGAGATTTGTTGTATGCTTCTTCTATTGGATTGGATGAATTACGTAGAATAAAGAGGTAAGGCTTGCTTGCTTTTAACATCTAAATCAGATTTAATCAATAGAAAGATTCAATTTATTAGCAGTCTCTTCTATTCTAAAGCCTTTGTATTCCAGTTTCTGATTTGTAGAATGGATATATCAATGCAGTTTGAGCCTTCCTGGTCTTATTTGTCCTTGTGGTCTGGAGAGTGTGAAGCATTTTACTGGAATGTCGTCGTCCATTCTAATTAGGTATGTGATCAGCCCACCTTCGAGGATTTCATCATACCTAGCTCTCCATATAACTCTTTGTTGTATCGACGACAACAATCATCAGTATATATGTATCACAGTACCGTATTCTGTTCTTAGGATCCATCTTTTAAATTTTACAATGGATCTCTATGGAGCCTTCTCTGATTTTAGAAACATACTTCAAGACTGGTGTTATCGGAGTTTATTTTTAAATCATGTCCGATAGCAAAAAAGGGTCAATGCGATTTTTATATATTTTACGCATTCGTGGTAAATTTATTTCACTCACTATAATTATTGTATCAATATAATTTGTAATTTGTTCTAGAAAATCCATAATATTATATCAATTTAAAATGAAAAATACAAAATACGATGCATAGAAATAGCTACCAAATACGTTAAACCGATGTAAAACCTGGGGTCTAGATAGTTTAGGGTGACAGCTGAAATTCTCGCGACTTAAACCAGGTTTAACGACAATTCGAAGAAAGTAAGTACACTTTTTTGATAAATCTCGCCAAATTTGGTTCAACGTACGTAGAACGTCTGAACAAAAAATAGTAAGTAAGGCCGATAATGATTATGTTCATTATTTTTGTCTATGTTACAGGCATGTAAAATTAATTCCTCGTCAGTTTTTAAATAGATTTCGAATTATGTGATGCAGGTTTTATTATTATTCAAGTATTTTTATGATTTCATCTTTGGACCGTTGTTCGCGAGGCACTTCCAGACGTTCCAAGCCTTGTCCGATGCATCAGTTCCTGTCGTCCCCTTGCAGATTTCCGCCGCGTTCAACATGCCGCTCTTGGCCGGGTGATCTGGCATGCCATTGACGAAGTCGGTGAGACTCCCCAGGTTTCCAGCGTCGTCCATCAGTCCCATGGCTTTCAAAGCGCACAGAGCGAAGGCCTTCATGTTGGCATCGGCTGCTGTCTCTCCATTGAGGGCGCTGGCCATAGCGCCTGCTGGATCCACGTTGTTCGAACGCATGCAGGAATCAATTGCGGCAGGATTCGGAGGACCCTGGGCCTATAATTCAGATATGACAAACAATTTTTCATATGTTTTCTATAACCTACATTAAAAAGACACAAAATACACAAATTTTTATCTTATATAATAAGAATAGATTATATAGATTTTTATATAGAAACTAGTAAAACCCGGCAGACGTTGTCCTGCCTGTTTAATTATTTGAATCCAAATATACAATAATGGATGATCGGTATGTTTCCCTTTTATTATTTAACATGTGCTTTAGGTGAACGAAATCGGTCGAGGCAGGATTCGAACTCGCGATCACTGGATTACTAGCCTAGCGCGCTAACCGCTCTGCCATCGACCCATCTTAATTAATAATTATATCCATGATGTGTGTAGTCACGAGGGTCTTGATTCCCCCGTTTTTAGAGATGCCCCCCTGACTTACAACGAAAAAAATATACCGAAAATTCACTTTGATTTTATGCACTATTTAAGCACAACATATTTATTTCTCTGCGATATATGGTTATAGAGTAATTTTAAAAACATGCTGTAAAAAAGGAAATTATGGGGAATTTATGCTGAATATTAAAATTGTGCGACGAACTTCCACTAGAGATAATGTTGAAAATATTAATAGTATTTTTTTACTACGCACATTTTGATAAATTTTATTTCAAATTAAGGGTGTTAAACAAATAAACAAACAAAAAAATGAACGTACCAATGTGCTGTAGCACAGTGCTGCGATGAATCCAAGTGTTGTCAGTAAACTTTTCATATTGACAGGTAGGTACTGAATGTTATAATAATATTAACAATATTCGCACGAGTACTTTTATACTCAATATTTAATAGAATTATCAAAAATTATACAGGTACCTACCTAATAAGTTGAAAAATTACGTTCAAATTACATTTTCGCGATTGCTATTAGAAAACGTGTTTAATAAGAGCCGAATTGAATAAAAAAAATTACCTTTTATTATGGAAATATTATTTTTTTAGCTTTGTTTTCTTTACTGCTGAATATAGACCTCTTCTAATCGATACCAATTTTTTGTCATCCTCTTTTTATCTATGATCTTTTTGCTATCGAGGCAATGAAACCTTCGGCCTTCCAGAACCTATTTTATTAGTATATGGCACATTTATTAATATGGATGTTGATGAAAAAATGACAAATCTAACCAATATTCTGACTACTATGGAGAAACAATGAATTAATAGTTCAACAAAAATAGAATATCTTTATAAAATATGTTTATTGATTTATTTCATTAATCTACTGGGGTACCTTTGACTCGGGGGTCAGATATCACGAAAGCCGACAACATAATCAAATACATATGTATCTATTTATTTAAGGATATTGACAAGTAGAGTACATACGGTGATTTTGAATGCGTTAAAGCTAAACATGTAGGTACCTATACTTTGATTCCCTCCATTGAATATACTATCCAACTGTCGATTCGTTCAACAGAATGAAATTCTATTGAAGGAAGAGGCAGTTAAAATCCAAGATGCGTGTACGAAGGAACATTTTGTATGGCGTAGTTGACTTTTTGCATGCTAATAACACCAACTAGAGGCCTCGCAGCATATATGTTCCCATATACATGGACTTACTCAGAATTCGGAGTAGAACATTTTATGTGAGTTTTGTGTGTCTGTGTGTGTGTGTGTGTGTATGTGTGTGTGTGTGTGTGTGTGTGTGTGTGTGGTGTGGTGTGTGTGTGTGTGTGTGTGTGTGTGTGTGTGTGTGTGTGTGTGTGTGTGTGTGTGTGTGTGTGTGTGTGTGTGTGTGTGTGTGTGTGTGTGTGTGTGTGTGTGTGTGTGTGAGGGTGTGTGTGTGTGTGTCTTATAACTTTTGATTCGCTCAATTTACAGAGCCCAAATTTTCAGAATATATAAACATTTATAGGCCTACAAAACTTTTATACTCAGAATTGTGAATTTTCGTTTCAGTCAAGGGTCAACTTTTGAATTTTTGGTTTATTTTTCCATGTATCTCATAAACCATAAAAGCTAGAAAGCTGAAAATTAGTATAAACATAGACAAATACAAAATCTCAAATAATTTTTTTTTAAATTCCTAAGTTTCTCAAACATTTTTTATTAAGAAAAATATTTTTTTATGATAAATTTATGAGTTTAACTGCCTATATTTCCAAATTTTTAAAAAATATCGAAAAATGCCGAAACACCCCAACTAGATAATTTAATTTTCTATAAAAAATATTAACATTATTAGCACATCTCAAATTTTTTTAACAATTTTTATAAAAATTGAATTTAGTGACGACATTGCTTCATACAATTTGTATGGCAGTAGCCTACACACAATATCTAAGAAGACTTAATAGTTTGATAATAATCTCCAAACATACATACATACCATCATGCTGTTTTCATATTCTGGGTAGGATCAAAGGACTGACCTCCATACTATCCTATCTTGACATACATACCTAGGTTTATGTGTTGTATAGAAAACCAAATATCTTAAAATATTAAATAATTTGTATTTATGGGTTTATAGTTTGGTACTTATTCTTCAACTATACGTACTATCGCTTTCGACAGTTGGATCTCATGTGTTACATGCAACTAGTTTAAAAATATATGACATGTATTCTAAAAAATAATCCACTGTTTTCCAATGATTAGCTATTATTGAGTTCTTAACCAATAAAATATTAATTTCATCCTAGAACAGAATATATTTTTATTGAAAGACGTAAAATATCGCCAAAAACGAAATACAATACTTTTTTGATTAACAATGTTGAATTTTTTTCATCATCATCATCATTGGCGCTACAGCCCTGTGTGGGCCCTGTCCTCCTCCAGAATCCTTATCCAGCCTTCCCTGTCCTCAACCGCTCTTCTCCAGTTTGCTATTCTGATCGTCCTAATGTCGTCTTCTGTGTCATCCAGCCATCTAAGCTTGGGCCTGCCTCTACTTCTTCTGCCCTCTGGATTGGTATTGAGAACCTTTTTGGGGATACGATCATCATTCATCCGGCTGACGTGTCCCGACAACTGCATTCTACGTAATTTTATGACTTGTACAGTGTTGGGTTCGTCATATAATGCCTGTAGTTCGTGATTATATCGTATGCTCCAAAGTCCATTATCATTTATTGGCCAAAAATCTTTCTCAGGATTTTCCTTTCAAATCACGAGGCTATTTTCGTCTCTTTTTTTTGTTTTGGATTGGTTTTACGTCTGTGAATATCTACGAATCACATAAGAAAGCGAGAAACTGGTATTAAATATTGAGGGAGTTTGATATCAAAGTATATATGTTTAATTTTACATATATACATAGTTTAAGAATCTATGTACAGCCATTCTTTCGGAGCAATTTTGTTGGGTAATTCTAATTTCAAATAAAGGTAAATATTGGATCATTAATTTTTATTTTATAATATATGTATATAATAATAACTTGGTATACACCACTTATGAGCACAAATAACTGTCGACCGGTTTCGAGAACGATGTTCTCATCTTCAGGATGACTTACGTACTGACTCATGTTGGTATGCTTGAATATTTCGAGAGGTGAGAATAATGTACAATTTTAAAATTATTTGATAACGGCAAATAGTAGAATCGAAAACTTCGACTCTGTATGTCTCTTATTTAGATAACTTTGTTATCTGACTTTATCCATTATCCCAATGGGCATGACACTTTGAATAAATATGATGTTTCACGATAATTTGCGAAGTAATTTTGTCATTTTTAATAAATATAATTTTATAATCGCTTAGAGATACCAAATAATGCATATATAGAAATATCTCAATAATAGGATGAGTTCCAATAATTATTCAGACAAATTTAAAATTTCACTAAAAACTGCATCGTCTTGTTCCTGTTGCAAAGCAGTCTTGTTCACTCGAAAAGAGCTATCCAACGATACACCATCGATCTGGATTGGACATAGGTACAAAAAATGCCAATCATCTTTATGTCTTATTTTATTAGTTGAATCATAAATATATACTTTTTACAAGTATAAGATGGTTGTTATCGGTGAATAATATATTTGTGTCGTTTGATACAGCTAAACTGAATCAGGCGACATACAATAAGATAAAATGTTGATTATCCCATAAAATAATAAGTGGATACTAAACCAGAATCTGTTGGTTTGGGAATGATGAGGGACATAAAATTATTAAATAATCAACTAAATAAATTAAACCACAAAATAAAATAATAAAATGAAAACATCAATTAGCAAATCATACAAAAAAGAAACATCTACATAAGTATCTATATTTTGTTAAATCACTAAATAATCCAACTGTCGATTTGTTCAGGAGAACTTTGTTCTCTTAACATATCGACAATGTATCAAGCCAGAATACGCGAGAATTGTATGGAGAGGTCTACTTTTTTCACGGCTTTTCCAACTTTGAAGTCAAAAAACACCAACTTAGAGGCTTCGCAGCATATATGTTCCATACACGGATTTACTCAGAATTCGGAGTAGAACATTTCGTGGGTCTGTGTGTGTGTGTGTGTGTGTGTGTGTCTGTGTGTGTGTCTGTGTGTGTGTGTGTGTCTGTGTGTGTTTCCGTCCTCCCCTTATAACTTTTGATCCGCTCAATTTACAGAGCCCAAAATTTCAGAATATATAAAAAGTTACAGGCCTACAAAACTTTAATACTCAGAATTTTGAATTTATGTTTCAGTCAGGGGTTATCAACTTTTGAATTTTAACTTTATTTTACCATATATCTCAAACACCATATATGTAAACTAAAATCCTGAAAAACGGTATAGATATAGAAAAATACAAAATCTCTAATTTATTTTTTAAAACAGTTCCAGAGTTTCTCAAACATTTTTTATTGAGAAAAACATTTTTATTATGATAAATTTATGTGTCCAACTGCCTATATTTTCAAAGTTTGTAAAAATATCGAAAAAAGCCGAAACACCCCAACTAGAAAATTTAATTTTCTATAAAAAATATGAACATTGTAGTATCACATCTCAAATTTAATTTAACAATTTTGATAGAAATTTAATTTAGTGACAACATCGTTTCAAACAATTTGTAAGGCAGTAAACACTACACAATATCTCAATCAATAGTTTGATACCTACTTAATCTTCAAACATACATCAAACCTACTGTTTTCATATTCTGGGTAAGAAAAACAGACTGACCTCCAAACAATCCTATCCTGACATATACATGTATCATAATACATATATAGAAAATAAAATATCTTAAAATATTTTTAATTGTGTTTAAGTTTGGTACGTATTCTTCAATTATGCATACAATCGCCACCGACAGTTGGATCTCATGTGTTACATGCAACTAGTATAAGAAAATTGTTTTTCACTAGCCCTTGTGTTTTCAGTTTTTTTAAGCTTGTATGTTTTGATGTGACTACATCATTTTTGGCCTCTTGGGTTGTTTTTTTTTATTTCAGCTATCTCGTTCTTCCATCTTCTTTTTATACTTTTCAGCTACCTACTTCTGCTTGAGTTTAAAAGCCTCTTAGCTTCTTCTTCTGTCGAGCTGCTTCCTTAGCTCTTCATATTTCTTCTATCTCCTGGATTTTCCTCTCCATTGCATACCTTTTATTTTCGGCTTCTTCTTTTGCAAAGCAGTCCATATTATAATATGTACGTATTTTTTTATTCATTTAGTGCAACCTCTCATTTATTTCCAACCCTATATTTTATATGTTGAAAACGAAAATTATTCAAAACGATTCGATTGTGGCCAACACTACAAATAATATATGTTGAAAGGTTGGCAATTCCTAAATGCATGTATGAAGTACTTACATTTCTATTATATTTCTCAACGAATATTTATATTAATCCATTAGTGAGAGCATTTTGATTGTTTGGATAGAGTAAATTTACTTTCATTTTACTTATAATATCTTTCTTTATCTTTCATTCTCTCCTGATGTCCTCATTTTTTATTCTATCATTTTATTATATCGTTTCGTTACACACTATGACTGGTAGATTAATTGGAAATTCAGAAATCAGCTGTATAAAAGGTTTCTCCGTTACTATTATTAACGTAATAACGAAGAAAAACATTCTATAACTTTTCAATAAAGTTTTGTATAAATTCTTGTAGAAAAATAATAAGCATACCCCATTATTGACATAAATCTTTAATTTCTAAAACTATTAGGCGTAGAGCAATATATATTTTTTAAAAATTAAAGGAGGAAAAAATATCTGGAAAAATATGTCATGACATTTGCATTAATGCATCAGGTTAAGTAAAGAAACATCAAAATCTTTTATTTCGCAATGGTGCTGAATGGAAAATAAATGTTTTTAAGAGGGTGACTGCTGCCAACGTACCTGTTTTTTCAATTTGATATACCATCATTATTACTAAACGAATCATTTTGAAAAAATAACCTAGTTAGTTTGGATATTAATAAAGAGAAATATGCCTTAACTTTTTGATTATGTTCTGTATATATTCTTGTAGGAAAATAATAAGCATACCCCGATTTTAAACATTTATCTTAAATTTCTAAATAAATATAAGGTATAGAGCAATATTTTTTTTTTAAATTAAAGAAGAACAAAATACCTGGAAAAATATGATATGACGTTGCATTAACGCATCAGGTTAAGTAAATAAACCAAAAAAACTTTTATTACGCAATGGCGCTGAATGGAAAATATTTTTTTTTTAGGTTTATTTACTAAACCTGAAGCATTAATGCTACGTTACATCATGTTTTTCTAGATATTTTTGTCTTCTTTAATTTAAAAAAATATCTATTACTCCACGCCTTATAGTTTATTAAAAATATATGATAAACGTTGAAAATCGGGGTATGCCATTATTTTTCTACAAGAAGTTATACAGAACATTATCAAAAAGTTAAGGTATATTTTTTTTATTAATATCCAAACTATCTAAATTATTTTTTTCAAAACGATTTGATAAGAAATAATGATGGTATATCAAATTGAAAAATAGGTACGTTGGCAGCAGTCCCCCCCCCCCCTTAAGGTTTCTTTACAAACCTGAAGCATTAATGCAAATTTCAATTCATATTTACCTAGATATTTTTATCTTTTTTAATTTAAAAAAAATATATGTATTGCTTTTAGTTTTTAGAAATATAAGGTAAATGATAAAAATCGGGGTATGCTTATTATTTTTCTACAATAATATGTACAGAACATTATTAATAAATTAAAGATTATTTTTATAATTAATATCGTAACAATATAAGTTATTTTTTTCAAAATGATTCGTTTAGTATTTATTAATGATGCAATATCAAATTGAAAAAATACGTACGTTGGTAGCAGTCGCCCTTTAAATATTCTTGTATGCCGCTCACTTAATATCTAAAGTAATAAAGCAATCAATATGTTAGTGTGTGTGTGTGTGTGTGTGTGTGTTTGTCTCACGCCTTTTGAAAAACCAAGAGCATCTAAAAATCTAATTTATGTGCGAACGTGTACCAGTATACCTGATGCAGTGTCACGCTAAAAATAATGCGATTAAAATGCTGAATTTTCCAAGTCATATCTGTCAAAAAAATGTACATTTTGCACGCAAATATCTGTTAGTTTAAAAGTTAGAAGTACGTATTTACACGAAAAAAATATATTTTCAAGTATAACTTAGCTTTTAAGCGAAAAACATGGTGAATATTTTGTCTAATTATAATGTTTAACTTATTTTTAAAGTAAGCGTTTTGTACAAATGTACATATAACCCCGCCATTTTAATATCTTTTCATACGATATTTAATTTTCCTACCGAATGAATATGTTCTTTAAAATAATATACCTTTGAAATAAATGTGATTATGAAATAATAAAATGAAACACAAGACATTACAGCAAGTTTTAAGACATATATTGTAAAAGTCTGTTAATTATTAGTAAAGATATAGGCGTAATAAAATTGCATAATTTGTTAAAAATATTTGATTTTTCTGACAATTTTCATTTTTATGGCATCGAACAAACCAATGTAGGTACCTACATATTCAAAAAATGTCTCCATAACATTTGATATTTTTCACATGTTGGAACATGGTTACTATGGTAACGGACACATTCTGATATTCAAATAAAATTTGTTATAAATCGAATTCCAATTAATTTAGAACATCATTGTAGGTAGGTACCTACATACCTAATACTTACTACTTAAAAACCAAGGATATACAGATTTTGTATAGGAAAATTATTAAACTATTTTAGGTTAACTACAATACACATTCAATATACCTACAAACTTTTTCCTATAGTGAAATTCTTCTTTTTTCTATGTAGACCTTTGGGTGATTTTTTCTACAAACTATTTCTTGGGGTTTAAATCTTCTTCCTCTTCTTTTGTGAAGTCATTTGGGACAGTTCATAAATAAACTATTTCCTATAGTCTAATTTTTCTTTTTCTTAATTTATGTAGACCTTGGGTGAGTTTTTACACAAACTATTTCCTATAGTCTAATTCGTCTTCTTCTTCCTTTATGTAGACCTTTTGGTTAGTTTTTAAACAAACTATTTTTAAAAAAACTATCCTTTAGTCTAATTCTTCGTTTTCTTATTTTATGTAGATGTTGGGTGAATTTTATATAAAATATTTCCTACAGTTCAATTCATCTTCTTCTTCTTTTATGAAGACATTTTGGTCAGTTTTTAATATAATACATTTCCTAATGTGTAATTCTTCTATTTCATCTTCTATGTAGACCATTGGGTCAGTTTTTATTACAAATTATTTGTTATAGTTTTATACTTCTACTTCTTTTTTTATTTAGTCTTTGGATTAGTTTTATGTCTAATAGTCTATTGTAACGAAATATTATAAACAACATGCATACTTGATGAAAATACACAAAAACGAATGGGATGTGACCAACACTAGAATCTTCTCATTACTTTTGTTCAATCAAATTTACACCATTTATTATATCATCATATATTGCTTAATTTTCAGTAACTACACATTTCATTTTGATGACAATATATAAAAAATCGGGGTTGTGGCCATTGCTGGATCTTCACAACGTTTATATTCATATTAAAAACTATTTAACATAGCTTAAGTCTTCTTCTTCTGTAATGTAGACTTATGTGTCAGTTTTAAGTCTATCAGTTTTATTGTGCAAAACTATAATAAACTATATGCACACTTGACGAAAAATATAAAAACGAATGGGATGGGACCAACACTAGAATATTTTCAGTACTTTTGTTTAATCAATTTTTAAACCATTTCCCATCATCCAAAATTACTAAATATTTAAAACACATTATTTGCGTTCGATGACAATATATAAAAATAGGGGTTGTGGCCAAATCCAAACTCTTTACGACGTTGTATTTTTATAATAAGTCATATTTAAAATCATTTCCCATAGTCCATGCGTGCAGAAATTGTATGTGCTTATATATAAAAGCAAATGGATTGTGGCCATCACTTTAAGATTTTACACCGCTTAAACTCAATTAAATTTCAAACTACTTTTCATACAACGGTTAAAAAAAATTATGTGTGACAATATTATGTAGGTATATAAACGATTGCTTATTCCTTCACTAATTTACATTCTTGGCCAACGGCGGGACATAAAAGCTAGTCTAAAGTAATAAAGCAATCAAAATGTTAGTGTATGTGTGTGTGTGTGTGTGTGTGTGTGTGTATGTGTGTGTGTGTGTGTTTGTCTCACGCCTTCTGAAAAACCAAGAGCATCTAAAAATCTAATTTATGTGCGAACGTGTACCTGTATACCTGATGCAGTGTCACGCTAAAAATAATGCGATAAAAATGCTGAATTTTAAAAATATTTCAATTATTATTTTTTTCATACAAAATTTTCCAAGTCGTATCTGTCAAAAAAGTGTACATTTTGCACGCATATATCTGTTAGTTTAAAAGTTAGAAGTACGTATTTACACGAAAAAAATTTACTTTCAAGTATAACTTAGCGTTTAAGTGAAAAACATGGTGAATATTTTGTATAATTATAATGTTTAACTTATTTTTAAAGTAAGCGTTTTGTACATAAATGCCGCCATTTTAATATCTTTTCATACAATATTTCATTTTCCTACCGAATGAATATGTTCTTGAAAATAATAAACCTTTGAAATAAATATAAATATGAAATAATAAAATGAAACACAAGACATTACAGCAAGTTTTAAGACGTATATTGTAAAAGTCTGTTAATTATTAGTAAAGATATGGGCATAATAAAATTGCATAATTTGTATATAATATTTGATATTTCGGACAATTTTCATTTTTATGGCATCGAACAAACCAATGTAGGTACCTACATATTCAAAAAATGTATCCGAACCATTCGATATTACTTACGTGTTCGAATCGTTTCCATGGCTACAGAAAGAATGTGATATTCAAATAAAATTTGTTAGGAATCGGATTTATTTAGAAGGTTGTTGTAGGTAGGTACCTACCTAATACTATTTACTTACAAATCAACAATAATATACCTATACTGATTTCCTATAGGAAAATTATTTTATTTATTTATTTATCAACCGTTTGTCCGATTATAATGAAACTTTGGTGAATTGTCGAGCGTATGCCCAGGATGGTTTTTGGATTTAAACTTTTTTCTTATTCTTCTTCTTCTTCGTGTATTTGGTCGTTTTACCTATGAAGGGGGAGTATCCTGGGAAAAGAAGGTCCGACTGTCCCTCCATCTCTTCACAGGTCTTCCAGGACGGGTTCTGCATATAAACTTTTTTCTTCTTCTTCTTCATCGTCTATTTGGTCATTTTACCTTTGAAGGTGGACTAACCTGGGAGAAGAATGTCCAATTTTCCTTCCATCTCTTCGCAGGTATCTGGATTTAAACTTATTTCTTCTTCTTCTTCTTCATATTTTAAACTTATTTCTTCTTCTTCTTCTTCATCGTGTATTTTTGGTCATTTTACCTATGAAGTTGGAGAATCCTGGGAGAAGAAGGTCCAACTGTCCTTCCATCTCTTCGCAGGTATCTGGGTTTAAACTTTTTTCTTCTTCTTCGTGTATTTAGTCATTTTACCTATTAAGTAGAGCATCCTGGGAAAAGAATGTTCTTTCATCTCTTCGCGGTTCTTCCAGGATGGTTTCTGGATTTAAACTTTTCTTAACCGACTGATGGGACGGGATGTAATGAAGGGAAGGGATGCACTAAAGGGCCTGAAGGGACGGGAGGTATAAAACTGCCTGAAGGGACGGAAGGTAGTGAAGGGTCTGATGGGAAGGGACGTAATGAGGGATTAAAGGGACGGGAGGTACTGAAGGGCCTGAAGCGGCGGGTCCTGGAGTCTAATTCTGTTTCTTCTTAATTTTATGTAGACCTTTAGGGCAGTTTTTATACAAACTATTTCCTATTGTCTAATTCATCTTCTTCTTCTTTTATGTATACATTTGGGTCATTTTTTTATAAAAATTATTTCCTTTAGTCTAATTATTTTTCTTCTTCATTTAAGTACGTAGACTTTTGGGAGAGTTTTAATACAAACTATTTCCAATAGTCTTATTCATTTTCTTTTATGTAGACTTTTTGGTCAGTATTTATACAAACTATTTCCAATAGTCTAAATATTCTTCTTCTTCTTTTTTGTAGACCTTTGGGTGAGGTTTTATACAATCTATTTCCAATAGTCTAATTCTTCTATTAGGTATATGTATTTTTACTTATTTTATGTAGACCATTGGAATAGTTTTTTATACAAACTATTTCTTATAGTCTTATACTTATTTTTCTCTTTTTTATTTAGTCTTTTGGGTTAGTTTTAAGTCTAATAGTCTATTGTGCAGAAATATTATTAACGATATGCACACTTGATGAAAATACATATGAAATGAATGGGATATGGGATGTGACGATATAACCTGCACTAGAATCTTTTCAATACTTTTGTTTAATTAAATTTAAACCATTTATATCATCCTATTTTGAATAATTTTCAACACCTAATATTTAAAGAATGGGGGTTGTGGCCATTACTGAACTCTTCACAACATTTATATTCAAATTAAAAACTATTTACTATAGTTCAAGTCTTCTTCTTCTTCGTTAATGAAGACTTTCAGTCAAATTGAGCAAAAATATAATGCACACTTGATGAAAAAATATAAAAACGAATGGGATGTGACCAATACTAGATCTTTTCAGTACCTACGTTTGTTTAATCAAATTTTAACCACATCCCAACATCCAAAATTACTAAATTTTCAATAGGTACACATTACAATTTGTTTTCGATGATAATATTTAAAAATGGGGGTTGTGGCCAAACCAATCTCTTTACAACGTTGATAAACAGTCATATTTAAAACCATTACGCATAGTCCATGCGAGCAGAAATTGTATAAATATTATACTTCATTCACACTTTATAGCAATATATAAAAAAGAATGGGTTGTGGCCATCACTTGAACATTTTACAATACTTAAACTCAATCAAATTTCAAACCACTTTTCATAGTCTGATATTGCAAAATAATTGGGTGGCAATATTATAAAAACGATTGCTTTTTCTTTCACAATTTTACATTCTTGGCCAACGGCGGGACATAAAAGCTAGTTAATAATAATAATAATGAACACTTTCTTGCACCCTGCGCAAGTGGCGAGTTTATTGCTGTATGGCAATTTTTTCCAACTAACCAGTGTTTCCATCCCAGAGAAGCAATATTTGCGTGAGAAATAAATTTAAATAAATTTCTCCTCTGCTGGGAATCAAACCCAGGACGCACGCACAGAAACCAAACGGCTTACCAACTGTGCCACGGCTGTCGGCATAATATTGAAAGTTTTAATTCTTTATTTTATTTGAAATTTTATCGAAGCAATTAAACTATTGTCTTTCAAGTTTCTTTGTATCCCCCCTTTCTATTATTCTAAAACTTTTTACTCCTCACTACCCCAAGAGAATATAGTGGGAAGTAATGAATTCGCAATATTTAAGGTTATTTTATATTGCAGATTATCAACTAGTAAGTATCATACAGCGATTGTGTTCTGAAAGTTTCATCACAATGTATCTGTGTAGTGTGTGGAGTGACTTGGTAGTGAGGAGTATAGCTCATTTTTCTTGGATAATTTGGATAATAATAATAAAACGACTGTATTTTAAAATAATCACTTATTTTGACGTTTTATTGCATTATTTTAATTTACATTTTATACATTGAAAACACTGTTTAATAACAATAATCCAAGTTCAATAAGGAAGAAACATTTAACTAAACATTCTTTGATATTGATAAAGTTCCATCACACACTAATAATTATTGACTATGGTGCTTATGACAACAAATAAGTAAAATAGTATTAATATGAACTGGCGACATTGGTAATAAAACTAATCCGTATTAATGATAATAATATGAACTGGCGACTGGGGTAATAAAACTAATCCGTATTAATGATAGTACAGTAAGAGTGTCCTTGTTCTTGTCCCATCCCTAATGCAAAGCAATAACTTTAGTAGTATTAATATGAACTGACGATTGGGGTTATAAAACGAATCCGTATCAATGATACGACAGCAAGTATGTTCTTGTTGTCCCATCCCTAATGCGGATTAGTTTTATTACCCTATTCGTTAGTTCTTATTGATTATACTATAAAAAAAAAAAAAATTGCATCGAGGTGTGTAGGCATGAAACAAGTATGTATTCAGTACTACATTCATAACCCATTTTGAAATATAACTTGTGGCAATCGGGTCTGCTTGGTATATCATATTATAGTTTTATAAGGCGAAGAGATGAGGCACTTAGATGTTAAGTTTTCCTGGACTCTGGTGCTGGAAACACTTGACGACATTCCAAACCTTCTCTTTGGCGTCGGCTCCCTGTGTGTTCTTGCAAGCTTCCACATACTTCATGAAATCGGCCCTGACCTTCTCGTCCGGATAGAACTTGGACCAGTCGACTACCTTGAGGTTCCCTTGGTCGTCGATGATTTCGAGGGTCTTGTAGAGGCAGACGACGTATTCTTTGACGCCGTCGTCTTGGACGGTCATGTCTCCGGCGCGAACCTTCTCTAAAAGTGCCATGTCCACCTTCGTCTTGGTTTTGCAGACATCTTTTGCTGCGTCAAAAGGATTTGGCTGAGCCTGAAATACGCATTGAGGACATTGAGTCAATGATGAAATTAAAATAAGCATACCAAGGTTACCAATGTCGCCGAGAGAGTCGCCAAGCTAAGTGGAACTGGACGGGACACATTTCCAGAAACTCTGGTGGTAGGTGGACCCAGCGAGTCATGGAGTGGCGTTTGAGACAGGGAAAAAAAGTATGGGACGTCCTTAGAATGTATTGAGAGTGGAATGGAGCGATTAGAAAGGGTGTGTCCAGTAACATTAAGAAGTGGAAAATTAAAATACAATTTTAACCTCCAAAATGGCAAAAATAATGGAAAATATTTTGTTTGAACAACCACGATACAAAATCAAACAAAAAGTACCTAACTTTAGAAAATGATGTCCTTGTTTGGAACGAAATATGCTATTTAGGTGACAACACACGGTCTTGAAACCATGTCACTTACTGCCAGAAGTCTTCACAAACTTAAATGTACTCAACGAGCAATGGAAAGACAAATGTTGGGTGTATCCTTGAGAGACCGAATAAGAAACGAGGAAATAAGACGCCGTTCAAAGGTCACAGACATTGCAGAAAGAGTGGGAAGGCTAAAATGGCAATGAGCAGGTCATGTGGCAAAACAGCGAGATAATAGATGGACCCCCAAAATTCTGAATTGGAGACCCTATCATAATAGAAGAAGTGTAGGGACACCACAGATGAGATGGACTGACGATATTGTCGAACTGGTGGGACATGGGTGGAAGCAGAGTGCCCAGGATAGAGAGAAATGGAAAACCCAGGAAGAGGCCTATATCCAGCAGTGGAGTGAAAGGGACTGAAAAGAAGAAGGTGCTATTTAGGTATGTAAAATGGAAAATTTAATAAAAATGATTGGTATTTATGTCTGAAATATTATATTTCGAAGAGAAATATACAATTGTATAAATGCAACGTTTATAGTTAAATTAAAATACGTAGATAAATCCTACCACAAAATAACAAAAATACAAAACAAATGCAACATTACAAAAATCAAAACACATTGAAATTGCACAGAGATATTTTTCGGCAAAAACACACCAAACTGGTTAAATTGTCACCATAAATGGAAGTGAGTTGCTAAATATTTATTCTCCAAAACGTCATTTAAAATTTAATAAAGGAACATTGAAATCAAGTTAACATAATGCCAAATCGTAATCATAATTCTCATTCCGGCAGTTCTGTTATGAAGTTTTTGGATTTTTTTCGAGAGCAGATTCCGTTTTCACATGCCATCCGTTCTTACATTTCATGATTGTGAGACAAATGACTGATTTCCCAAGGTATTGCCGCTATAATTTAAAATTTATTGTGAAAAGGTCTGTGCATCTTGTGCATTCATACAGTAAAATCTAAAATATGAAAATTTTTCCAAGTTGTAGGCCAATTTCTAGATCATAATATGAAATGAGTTATCTGGCTCTTTAAAGGTCTGTCGGTTCGTCTGGCATCTGTTTATTGAAACACTTAAGCAAATTCCAGGCTTTGTCTTTAGCATCTGTCCCCGTGGTGTTTTTGCAGGCATTAATGACGCTCTTCATCTTGTTTCTCAGAGCCTCCTCTGGGATCAGACTACTTAAATCTGTGTTTTGCATGTTGCCCTGTTCGTCCATCAGGTTGAGGGTCTTGTATATGCAGAAAACGTAGTCTTTCAACTTGTCGTTCTGAATCGAGAGGTCACCGTCTTTAGCTTTTTTCAAGATGTCTGCGTCGACGTTCGTTTTGGTCTTGCAAGTCTCGCGAGCCACGTCCAGTGGACGAGATTCAGCCTGCAATTTCAAACTTATTTGAAATATATACTTAGCAAATTAATTGTTCAGAGGTCAAAATCCAATCGTACTTCGTTAAATTTTTAAAATTAAAATTATCATTGATAGTAAATAACATCATGTATTCATCAAGGGTAATAATAAACACTTCCTTGCAACCTGCGCAAGTGGCGAGTTTATTGCTATATTGCAATTTCTTCCAACAAACCAATGTTTCCAGCCCAGAGAAGCAATATTAGCGTGAGAAATTAATTTAAATAATTTTATCTTCTGCTGGGAATCGAACCAAGGACGCCCGCACAGAAACCAACTGTACCACGGCGGTTGGCACAGGGGTTCAATGTTTTCTTTAATTTCCATTTATATTGTTTAATTTCCATTTATATTTTTCTTTGTCATGTGCTGTATTTGAATTTAAAACAATTGCGTTGGACATTACGTGTTTGACACTGGCAGTATGAAAGTATCTATGGTTTGACGTGAAATACTTTTTTGAAAAAAATTTAACATCTCAATAGAGACGAAGTTGGAATATTATAGGTGAACCACGAACTCAAGGCACCTACAGGGATTACGACCTGTCATCGGCTGACCGTCGACGTGATCGCTCCATGCGCTTAAGCAATGTTCACCAATTATGCCTTCTTATTGTGTTCCCTAATTAATGTAATTTTGAATGTTTTATACATATACATATTATCGCGCCATGTACCTCGCGGGGTAGGCAGAGATAATCGAACGCCACTGATTTCTACGCCACTCCTCCGTGCGCGCAGTTTGCTTTAAAATGCGTCCGAAATTTTCGCTTCACTTATTAATAGGCAAATCATAAAGATGTAAGTACTAATTATGATGTTTTATTTGTAAAAAAAATATTAGACAGTTATCGAAAATACAACAGACAAAAATAACATCTCACAAAGTTCAGCAATGAGGTTCACCACACATTCATTAGGTTGTGCCATTTTAGGTGAGACGAGACTGGTGTGTGGGCATACACCGATATGTCTTGCTTACTTTTATTGAGTAGAGCACATTCACACACCTGTCGCTGGTTGTTCCACATTGTGGGATGTTCCGCGATGGTAAGAATGAATGAATGAATGACCAATACATAAGTATACGATGATTTTTGGTCTAGTAGAAGATAAAACAAGAAAGAACGTAAAGCTAGCTTGACCGTTGCAGTATTTCATGTCATATGGCAATGGAAATGTTTAAAGTAACTCGATATTTGATAATTTCGTTGGGTCGCGGACATAGATTTTTATAACGATTATGTAAAGTAACTCAATACTTGATAATAACGTTGGTTAATAGACATAGATTTTTTATAACGAAAAGTAAGTCGATACTTGATAATTTCGTTGGTTCATGGATATATATTTTTATAACGATTATGTTTAAAGCACATAATTTATTATGTAAAGTACATACTTGATAATTTCGTTGGGTCGCGGACATAGATTTTTTATAACGATTATGTAAAGTAACTCAATACTTGATAATAACGTTGGTTAATAGACATAGATTTTTTATAACGAAAAGTAAGTCGATACTTGATAATTTCGTTGGTTCATGGATATATATTTTTATAACGATTATGTTTAAAGCACATAATTTATTATGTAAAGTACATACTTGATAATTTCGTTGGGTCGCGGACATAGATTTTTTATAACGATTATGTAAAGTAACTCAATACGTTGATTCATGGACATAGATTTTTTTATAATGATTATTCTGACAAGGCAAAATAGATGTAAATTTCTTAATTGACCGAGAATCAACCACCATTCACCCATACATGCATGCATCTTATATTTCATTAAATAGCTCTAAATTATTTACTTATGTTTATTTAAAATTAAACAATTTGCAAATTATTGTACTTATTTATGCATAAATAAAATTCAGCTATCGATTCAAAAATATATTAAACTGTACATTATTATAGTAAAATATGAATTTTGTTTCAGTAGTTTTCAATCTATCGATCGAACCGGCTTTCAATCTATCTGGGAGATTAGAAATGAAGAAATCAGACGCCAGACAAAAATTGTTGATGTCATGGATCGAGTTGCAAAACTTAAATGGCAATGGGCAGGTCATGTTGCCAGACAGGGTACGGACAGATGGGCACCCAGAATACTAAATTGGAGACCATGGGATATGAAAAGGGAAATAGGCCGGCCCCAGAAAAGGTGGGCCGATGATAATATTGTCCCTGTCGCTGGAAGCAGATGGGTTCAAAGAGCCCAAAAAAAAGACAAGTGGAAGCGCTTAGAAGAATCCAGCAGTGGAGAGATGGCTGAGAAAGAAGAAGAAGAAGAACGAACCGGCTACTAATTTGTTGAATATCATAATTTGAAAATAATATTATATTATACATTCCACGATATTTTTTTCATGGATTGCCGAAGTATCAGCTCGATAGACTACAGATGGTATTTAATACAGCGGCAAGACTTATTTTCGGTGCAGAAAAACGATGTCACATAACTCCACTACTAAACGAATTACAGTAGTTGAAGTGTCCAGAGCGAATTGATTACAAAATTTGTTTGACAGTATATAATGCTTTGAACAACCTGGCACCAAAATATATACAAGAGCTGTGTCAGAGAAGAGATCTCTCTGGGAGGCATCTCACACTCAGGTCATCTGGATCACAGAGTAACAATTCCTTAAGGGAGTTGGACAGAGTCAACAAGGCGGCTTACTATGACCGATGCTTTAGTGTGAGTGGTCCTATTAAGTGGAATTCACTGCCTCTAGATGTCCGCAGTGCTCAAAGCAAGAGCACTTTCACTAAAGGATTAAAAACAGCTTTGTTTCAAAGAGCAACACAACATTAGACTATCAGCGCCCTTGGTATGATCTTGAATCATTAAACGGCGCTATACAAATTACTTATTATTATTATTATTAGTCTACCAGATGGTTGTAGCATTATACGCCGAAACGGTAAGACATAATAACAACAATAATAATAAACAAAAAACTACAATTATCAACACACGTACAATAGTCAGAAACTACAATTATCAACACACGTACAATAGTCAGAAACTACAATTATCAACACACGTACAATAGTCAGAAACTACAATTATCAACACACGTACAATAGTCAGAAACTACAATTATCAACACACGTACAATAGTCAGAAAATTTCTACGGGTACCACTACACAACCACACAGACACACATAGCCTCACAAATTGAGTACGCTCCGATGTGAAGTAAATTACCGGATCATAACCGAGATCAACATGTTTGCAATAATATAATAATAATAAACACTTCCTTGCACCCTGCGCAAGTGGCGAGTTTATTGCCGAATGGCAATTTCTTCCAACTAACTAGTGTTTCCAGTCCAGAGAAGCAATACTAGCGTGAGAAATGAATTTAAATAAATATCTCCTCCGCTGGGGAACGAACCCAGGACGCCCACACAGAAACCAAATGGCTTACCAACTGTGCCACGGCGGTCGGCATATAAAAATATGAATATAAATATGTTCATATTTTTTCATGAAATTAATTTTGACTTAAAATGATTTTAAGTAAATGTTTGAAATCATACAACATTGAAATATTTCATGGTTCTATAAAAAAATCAAAACGTAAATTAGAAGGAGCATTTTTTTTATTTCAAATGAATAGTTTATTAATATGTTGGACGACTTATAGAAAATATAATTAAATTGGAAATCACCATAAATACATAAATAAACTGAATTTAATTAAAAAAGTTAGTATAAAAAAAAACATATATATATTACCAAAGCTCCTGCTACGAAAGCACAAAGTGCGACCAGTAATAGTTGACAGTTCATCGTGAATAAACAAAATATCTATAATTTACCAAATAAACAAATCTATCTTTTTATACTGTATGAAAGTACCTACATGAATAAAATTATAGCACATTAAAGTTCCCTAACTACTTAAACATTAAAATTATAACAATTTAGTATATTGACGTTCAGTGCTGTACTAGAATCAAAGCACTATTATACTACCTTACTTACCAGTCGTCGTCCTCAGTGCTGAAGGTCGTGGCCATCATATACTCTGAATGATATATGTCATATATCATGTATATAAATTTTCATCATTTTCATAATTATTCAAAATATGTCTAATTCAGTAACTTTTTAAGAACGTTCCGTCCAATACTGGTACGTTCCTATTCCATTTAGTCCAAGTTGATATATTATAACGCTGAAATAAGACCACAAATTTAAAATCTACAATTTTAGAACGTTCCTATTTTAGTTACAATAGTTACTGAATAGGGGGTAGTGTCTTTCTTTCAAAAAAGCACTTGGAAACAATTGAATTATTTTCGTATTCTTTTTTATTTTATTTTATTTTCAGATTGCTTCTCTGGTAACTAACAGGTAGGTACTATGTCGAATATTAATTAAACACGCACCCAATATCAAGTTGCCACATTCTGGAGACACGATATTTATCGTCTCAAAGATCCAGACTGAAAACACAATTACAAACTGTGTCTCCACCGGGAATTGAACCCGGGACCTTTGAATCAGCAGTCACATACCCAACAACTGAGCCACGAAGGCCGACATAATGAACACACAATATGGCCGATTTTTTTGCTTATCTTTATTTTGTTTAAAAACAGTCTAGACGCCCTTATTCTTTGGCTATTGTGTAGTAATACCATACCATAGCCTTTCATTAACATAATAACAGCAGACAAGATAGCACATAAATAATAATAAAAATAACAGGAAATCGCCAAAATTCTAAAAAAAAAAACACTCACAATGTTTAAGTCTTCACACAGATGTGGAATTCGACCATAACAATTTGTATTGTTCATATAAACATTTTCAAATGAACTCAAAACAAAGAAACACTATCCAGACTTTTACAAAAATCTTTAGGTAAATATATCTATGAGTCATGTTAGTAATAATAATTTATTTAAATTTATTTCTCACCCAAATATTGCTTCTCTGGGCTGGAAACACTGTTTAGTTGGAAGAAATTGCCATACGGCAATAAACTCGCCACTTGCGCAGGGTGCAAGGAATTGTTCATTATAATTATTATTACTCATAATAATAAATAATTCATATAGCGCCGTTTAATGATGAAGGATCATTCCATTCTTATGTTGCTCTATGAAACAAAGATGATTTCAGTCCTTTAGAGAAAGTGCTCTTGCTTTGAGCACTGCGGACATCTGGGGCAATCTATTCCACTTTATAGGACCACTAACACAAACAGCATCGATCATAGTAAGCCGCTTTGTTGGCTCTGTCCAACTTTAGAGAGTTGTTGTCCAACAGGATTTGAACTCGCGACCGCTGGATTATTAGCCCAGCGCGATAACCGCTCTGTCATCGACACATCATATTAAACTGATTTCAAGCTTACATTTCTCGCTTCAATCACTTCCATGCATCGTCTCATACACAATCTTCTAATACCAACGTGTTCATAATTCCAACCCATCAGAATTCCATGTATGTGAATGTTCCAACTTTTCATGGTGATCTCGACCATATAAATTTTTTTGTCAGACGATCATCACTCATCAGCATTCTTTCATCTTAAGATATCTCTTTTAAAGATAAAAAATACCATTTTTAATAATAATAAATAAAATTATTCATTTCGTAGGTATATATTAATTAGATCAATATTTATAGATGTATGTATGTATATTTTATTTAGATGTAATTAATAAATGCATTTTATAACCCATAAACATATCAAAAAGTAGAAAAAATAAAAAGTTTTCATAATATGCAATATAATATAAAAAACACCATAAACAAGAAAAAAATCAAATTTACACAAATATACAAAGGAAGCACACTATATCTTAAAAGAACTTTTCTCTTATGTATTCAATACTTAGTGTTTAGAAATAATAAACTCTTTCTTGCACTCTGCGCAAGTGGCGAGTTTTATAAATTGTAATAAATAATCATGTTCATAATTCGGTTCTGTGCTGTGGGTTATACAAGGGCGCGTGACAAATGTCTAAATGTAAGTACATATTAAATTTATTAAATTATTTAAAATAAACTATTGTTGACACTATATGGTCCTTGTATGTAATAAAAACAAAATTACACTTTATTTTATGTGTCAAAAGCAAATTGGACTATTATTAAAAAAAACAAACTATTATTCACTTATGCCCCAACGCAACGTACCAAATCATAATATTTTAGTCATTCAGTTTATGAATAGAGGTATCTAATTTTATACTAGCCGTCGTAAACGTATGGACAGCGTGCCACATTTGTCAAATACCCAATTGTTATTTTGTACATGTGTAAAAATCAGGGGTAAAAATAATAAGTATTTGGGGATTAAGTATGATCAATGTGAAATATCTCGGAAATGTGACATATAAAATGTGAAAAATCTCGAAAATGTGACATTCTATAACTTGACAAATAAAATAATAAATATCTGGGGATCTAGTATGAGCAATATGAAATATCTCGGAAATTAGATATTCTATAACGTGACATATAAAATAATAAATATTTGGGGATCTAGTATGAGCAATATGAAATATCTCGGAAATTAGATATTCTATAACGTGACATATAAAATAATAAATATTTGGGGATCTAGTGTGAGCAATGTGAAATATCTCGGAAATTAGATATTCTATAACGTGACATATAAAATAATAAATATTTGGGGATCTAGTATGAGCAATATGATATATCTCGGAAATTAGATATTCTATAACGTGACATATAAAATAATAAATATTTGGGGATCTAGTATACCATACCATCACGCCATTTCCCTATTTGGGGTAGGCAGAGAGAACCGAACGCCAGACTCCTCTCTCTTGACATACATTCCTCGCTTCATTCACGTCCATACATCGTCTCATACACGCTCTTCTATTATTCTTACTTCTAACATCTCCATCTTTCAAAATCCCATTTATGTGATCGTGCCAACTCTTTCTTGGCCGACCTCTACTTTTCATTCCTCTTTTATCAGCCTTGTATACTTTTTTTGTCAGACGGTCATCACTCATTCTTTCTATGTGGCCGAACCACCTTAGGGCATTTATTTTCATCTTACTTACGATATTTCTTTCAATCATACATTCTCGTCTAATATCCTCATTTCTTATTCTATCATACATCGTTTTACCACACATTCGTCTTAGTGACCTCATTTCAACCGCGTTAATTCTACTTTCATGCGTCTTCTGCCATGTCCATGTCTCACTAGCATACATTAGAGTCGGTGCGACGATACCATTGTGTACCGCGAGCTTTGCTTGCCTCGAAATAATTGGGTCAGCCATTACCGGTCTTAATGCACCATTCACTCTATTACCTGCCGTTACTCTCCTTTCAATATCTTTTTCCAATCTTCCATCACGCTGAAACATGCTTCCTAAGTATAAATATTCATCCACTTGTTCTAATTGTACATTCTCCACTCGTATCTCGCATTTTGTTCGTCTTTCGCTCTTCTCAAATACCATTACTTTAGATTTAGTTGCATTCATTCTCAATCCATTTTGCATGCATCCATCGAATACTATTTTAACCAAACATTCCAAGTCTTCCACGCTTTCAGCCATTAATACTTTGTCATCCGCATACATTAGATCACATACAGTCACACCTTCCAGTTTCAGCCCAATGTTCTCATTCTTTAGTGCTCTCACACAGTAGTCAATGTATAGATTAAAGAGCCACGGTGATAGTACGCACCCTTGCTTCACTCCCATATTAATGGAGAACCATCCTGTGAGAGAGTTTTCAATTCTCACACAGGCTTGGCTTTCCTCATATAGAGATGATATTGCTCCTATCAGCCTGCTACCCGCTCCATACACTGAAAGCACGTTCCAGAGTTTTTCACGGTCTACTTTGTCATAGGCCTTTTCCAGGTCTATGAAAGCGCAGAAAAGCTTCTGGTTTTTTGCCAGAACCTTTTCAGTCGCCATTCGAAGGGAAAAAATTTGGTCGGTGCATCCTCTACCTCCAACAAACGCTCCTTGTGCATCCCATACCTTGCTTGCTGTAGCCTTTCTCAACTTTTGATCTAGTATCCTAGCATACAATTTTCCAACTGAACTCAGCAGACTGATAGCTCGGTAGTTCTTGCAGTCTAATTTTGACCCTTTTTTAAAGAGGGGCACAATCACTGCGTTTCTCCAATCTGACGGAGTATGTCCTGTCTCCCAACATTTGTTGAAGAGGCAATGACACCATTCCATCGTCTTTTCGCCACCATATTTGATGAATTCAGTTGGTATGCAATCAAATCCCGCAGCCTTTCCTGTACGTGCATGCTTCACTGCCTCTCTGACCTCTTCTATTGAAATTTTCTCGCTGTCATTCTCACATCCATTTATCGGTATTCTGTTGTTCGACAGACTTTCGCACTGTGTACTTTCATATAACTCTTCAAAATATTCCTTCCATCTTTCCTTGACTTTTTCCTCGTCTATAACCATACATCCATCTTTATCATGTATACATTTTGATCCTCGCACTACTCCTTGTTTTCGTCGATTTACTCTTTTCCAGAACATTTTTGTGTTCCCAGAAAAATCATTCACAATTTTCACGCTTTCCTTTTCTCTCAATGCATTCTTTTCTTCTTTTACTGTTACTTTTGTTTTCCTCTTGCACTCATTATATATATTTTTAGCTCTTTCTTCCTTCTCGTTTCCAGATCCTTTATATGCCAGCCATTCCTTCCTTTCAGCCATTACTTTCTTTACTCTTTCATTCCACCAGGCATCTCCTTTCATTCGACCTCTTTTTGCTTCGCCACACACACTTTTAGCCACACTGAGTACAGTGTTTTTGAGTACACTCCATATGTCGCTAATATCCATCTCTGTCACTGCGTGGGGACTTAAAGCACACTCGATCTTTCTTTCAAATTCTTGTCTAACACTTTCCTCTTGCAGCTTCTCTACTTTGATACGCGGTGGCAGGCTTCCACGATTGGTTTTAGAGCGCCAACCAGTGAACAGGCGTATTTTTGTGACAACCAAAAAATGGTCTGTCTCTAGCTCGGCACCTCTGTAGACCCTCGTATCAACTGTCACTTTTCTCAAAGCAGAGTCCACACATACAAAATCTATCATGGATCTTTCATTTTCTCTTTCCCATGTATACATATGGATCCTTTTGTGGTCAAAAACTGTATTTGACACAAAAAGGTCCATTTCCACACATACATCTAACAATCTTTTACCGTTATCGTTCACTCTGCTGTCACCGTAAGGACCGAGAGTTGATTCGAAATCTTTCCTCCGGATTCCTACCCAGCCATTCAAATCGCCTGCCAGAATCATTTTTTCATTGTCTTTTTTCTTGTTCATTTCCTCTCTTACACTTGCCCAAAACTCATCTTTTTCATTCTCCAAGCTAGAGTTCACAGGTGCGTATCCTATAAGCAGAAACACCCCTGTAATTCCCATCTTAAATCTGATCCACATGAGTCTTGAGCTTACTAGCTTATACTCTTTCATACACTCTACCATTCTCTCATCTAAAACCGCCCCTACTCCCTCGCATGCAAAATTATCTTCATTTATGCCCGACCATAGTTCCATTCTTCCATCGTGTCTTTCGTTCATGCCACTACCTTTTCTTTTCGTTTCGGTCAAGCAAAGTATATCTAATTCTTTCTTTCTCATCACATCACACAGTTCATTCATCTTTCTTTCCATTCCTCCTCTCACATTCCATACACCAAATCTGCATTCGGTCCTCTTCTTATCGCCTCCCCCGTGGACTTGGGTATAATGGATGGCGGGTCGCATTGCTACGTATGAGCAATATGAAATATCTCGGAAATTATATATTCTATAACGTGACATATAAAATAATAAATATTTGGGGATCTAGTATGAGCAATATGATATATCTCGGAAATTAGATATTCTATAACGTGACATATAAAATAATAAATATTTGGGGATCTAGTATGAGCAATATGAAATATCTCGGAAATTAGATATTCTATAACTTGACAAATAAAATAATAAATATCTGGGGATCTAGTATGAGCAATATGAAATATCTCGGAAATTAGATATTCTATAACGTTACATATGAAATAATAAATATTTATGGATCTAGTATGAGCAATGTGAAATGTGATTTTCTATAACTTGACATTGAGTGGCTGTCCGGTGACAAGTTATAGCACAAATTACACAGCACACACACTCACAGATACATTGTGATGAAACTTTCAGAATACAATCTCAGCATGATACTAGTTATTAATCTGAAATATAATAAATAGCCTTAAAAATTGCGATTTCATAACCTCCCCTTGGGTTATTGAGGAGTAAAAATGCATAAAATTATCCTATTGTAAGAGAGTTTTTGGGAAATAAAACAAAAAATTTTGAGTATAGACTTATTAATTTGTACAGACTAGTAAGTATAATAAGTAAGTGTTGATAAAATTTAGTGAAACTAAAAACTGGATTGTTTTATTAACCAAAAACATGCTTAGTTATTTTTAATGTACACATAACATATCTATAGTTTGCGATTTCTGTATTAATTTTGATTCAATCGTGTTAAGAAAGACCCATTTGTAATTACAGCATTATATTAAATTGTTTAATCTCATCCATACAGTCGAGAGTGTGTTTAATATTTAATATCTTTACAAACGTTATTTTGTCCCTAACTCATGTTTTTATTTTTTAAAGAAACATTTTGTTTATGTTTCCTTACTTCTTTCACATACGTATTTTTTAAATCATTAGCTCTCCTACGTATGAATACCGGTCCAGGGTAAAATATTTCAGAGGCACATGTTTCTTCTGCTTACATTACGCCTTCCAAAGCTGCAACAGTGAATGAATACTTGTCTCCTCGGGTAGGTATACGGCCAAGATATGAAAAACCTTCCATATCGTAACGTATTGTCTATTCTTTATCATAATATTCTCCACTTTTACTTACTCAAATAATTTCTGTTCACAATTGAAATGATTGTACATTTGTAAGTATTTGTTTTATATATTTTATATTTGTTTTGTAAATAAGAAATATAGCTATCAGCCTTCTATAATAGACCGAGAGATAGCAACGTTTTCGATTAATCATTTTTTAATGGATCCCCAAATATTTCTAACTACAGATATTACAGGATCCCCGAATATTTCTAGAACGATATATGATAGAATAAATAATGAGGACATAAGGAGAGAATGCAAGATAAAGAAAAGTATTATAAGTAAAATGAAAGTGAAATCCTTGAGGTGGTTTGGACATGTTTTTTTTTATAGAAAGAATGAATGATGAACGACTGACCAAAAAAATATACATGGGTGTAAGAGATGGAGTGAATAGCAGGGGCCGCCCCAGAAAAGGATAGCATGATCATGTTAATGATACTTTGAAAGAAGGAAATATAAGACGCTTGAAAAATCGACGAGCATGTATGAGACGATGCATGGATGTAAAGGAAGCCAGGCATGTGTGCAAAAATAGAGGAGTATGGCGCTCGGTTCTCTGCTTATCCCGTAAGGGATATGGCGTGATGGTATGTATATAGGTATGAATTTTTTAATTGCTGTTTTTTTGATATTTTCATTCTTATTGAATATATGCTTGAAAAAGGTAAGTCTGGCACCTGGGAGTTGTTACGTTTACTAGGGCGCATAAGTGAAAATTGCATATTTCAACATTCCAGAAGAAGATAAAAAAAGAAGGGGGAATATAAAAAACAGCCATTAAAAAATGATTTGTTTTTTGACGTTGCTATCTCTTAGACTAAGGTATAATACTTAAAAGGGTGACTGCTGCCAACGTACCTATTTTTTCAATTTGAATTTGCATCATTACTACAAAACGAATCATTTTGAAAAAAATAACCTAGTTAGTTTGGATATTAATAAAGAAAAATATACCTTAACTTTTAAATTATGTTCTGTTTATATTCTTGTAGGAATCCCGATTTTTGACATTTATCTTAAATTTCTAAAAAACAAAATATCTGGAAAAATACGATGTAACGTTGCATTAATGCATCAGGTTAAGTTAATAAACCAAAAAAAACTTTGATTTCGCAATGGCGCTGAACCGAAAATAAATGTTTTTTTTAGGTTTATTTACTATACCCGAAGCATTAATGCAACGTCAGATCATATTTTTCTACATATTTTTGTCTTCTTTAATTAAAAAAAAAATATGTTGAACTACGCCTTATATTTTATACGATAAACGTTGAAAATCGGGGTATGCCATTATTTTTCTACAAGAATTTATACAGAACATTATCAAAAAGTAAAGATATATTTTTGTTTATTAATACCCAAACTATCTAAATTATTTTTTTCAAAACGATTTGATAAGAAATAATGATGGTATATCAAATTGAAAAATATGTACGTTGGCACCTGTCCCCCCCTTAACTATAATTGCTATTTTTTAGTTTTGGTTCTATGAGTTTGCCATAATCAAATTACAAATATTTTTTCTGCGTTTTGCGTCTTTAATTTTTTAAATTAGTACATAAATAATAATTTTTCTAGTTTTTTTCGGATTTCGGGGAAAATCTTTTCAAACTCATCTATGTTGTTACAGAACAAAAGGGTTATAAATATTTATGTATAAAAATAAATAAAACAATCACAATATAATCATAAATGTACTTTTTATTTTAGGTGCACCTCAAATAAATTTTACATTAAATGTAATACATACAATTTGTATCTATTACAAAACTCCACAATTTTACAAAAACCATAATGTGCATTTACAAATTATTGTGATCAAGATTTATACGATATAACGAAGTACAAAACTGAATAATCTTTAAACTCTGATAATATATAAAAAGCTAAAAAATAAAAAATTAAGACTCAATCTAAAAATGTCATCGTTGGAGCTCGTCCAGCAAGCATAGGGCGAATCTTTTTGTGGTAAATTGTTTAAATAAGAGATTAAATTAATGATATTTAAAAAAAAAAACAGTTTGAAAACTTCATGTTCTTGTAGGTTCTACACAACTCACTGTATTAGAAATGGAAATGCATTATCATATAAATCTTTGAAATGAAAGAATCGAGGACTTTTGTTTAGGAATTTAATCATCGAAGCTCGTCCAGCAAGCTAAGAAACGACTTTCTTCGTTGTCTGTAAGGAAAGATGGCAAAATGCGACTCAAGAAAAAAATTGTTAATAACTATCGCTGAATTATAAATAAATCAAACAGCTAATGAATTGAAGGACACCAATGACTAGTTTTTATTATCCGATCTTAGAGCAACTCAGATAAACATACGCCACAGCACCTTAAATATTTAATTTAATTTTATTGTTTACACTAAAAAAACTTAATATTAGATTAGTACTTTTGACTATTTGGTAATGTCACTTATTTTGTCATTGTATGGACTATTGTTTATTGAATTGTTTAACGACTGCAGTCAATTTTTTTTAACTTATAAACAATACATATTCGTAAAAAAAGAAAAATTGAATTATCTTACAAAACAGAAAATATGATACATCATTTAAAAACTATGATTCTATAAAAAGAAATTAAAATATACATTAATTATGATACAACTGAAAAATATAAATTTTACATTTCGTAAAATTTTATATTACATTTTAGTACGGGGTCAAAGGGTGATATTTAGAAATTAAACCTTAATTACCGTAATTAATGTACAAAGTTAAAAAAAATACAAGCATTTGAAAATATGATATATATCTTCAAAAATGACCGATTTTTAGATTAAATATTATTATTTGTACAATTTTATTTAGTTTTAATCTAAAGGCAGTCGAAAATGATTTTATTGTTTTAAGTAATTTTTAAGTAGGTACTTACATATTTAGTTTGTTACACAAAAAAGGAAAAAGAAGATTTAAATATGAAATTAAGAGGTTATTGTATTTAACTAAATTAAATCAATATAAAATTTGTTAATTATTAATGCAAATATTTGGTCCCGATATCTCACTTAAAAACAAAAAAAAACTTAGTATTTACTTTAATTCAAAATTTAATTAAAAAAAAACAGATCAATTACCACCACGAACCAAAAAATATTCATAAGAAATTTATTTTCAAACCGCTCATATAATAAATTAAAATAAAATTGTAGATTATTAATTATAATGCAAAATAAGATATATCATATTTTCAAATGCATTTAAGAAATAGACTAATAACTAAAAAAATAAAAACTAAGTGAAGATAAAAAAAAATGTGTATGTTTGACCACACAAAAATATTTATGATTGACCATACAACAAATATTACTTGATCATAAATATCGATTGTTTGACCACACAAAAAAATGTTTGAGCATACAACAAATATTAATTGACCATTCAAAAAAATGTTGTTTGACCAGACAAAAAATATATTAAACGAAAAAAAAAATGTTGGACCACACAAAAAATATTGTGTTACCACACAAAAATCGATTTTTTTAAATTCATGTTAGAATATGTATTGTTTATATAAAGTAGATTTTATGTTTTTTTTTTGTTTAGTATTATTGTGTTTATGTGGTTTGATTAATGACAAAATTAATTACATAGTAAATATCAAGAGTAGCATTATCAATAGTGTAGAATGAATATGTTAAGGAAGGTACTTTAATGACAGTGAAGATTTTTTTAAACGAAGGTGTGGTAAAATTATATAGGAGAAAAATAAAAAGAAGAAGATATTAGACGCATGAGTAAGTATGAAAAAGATTTACGAGTTAATAAAATGAAAATAAGCCTGCATTAAGGTGAAAGATCGAAACGCAAATAAATACATAAAAGAACAACGTATAAGAGTTGTTGCACGGGAAGTCAAATTATACTTTGAGAGGATAGTGTGGTGTCTGTTTTCTCTGCCTACCCCATTAAGGAATTGGTGTGTATATCAGTAGCGAACTGTCAAATAACATAGCAATCTGAAGGTATAATAAAGGGCAAATTAATGCAAAAAAAAAACTATATCAAATATTGACGATAACAAGAAACCATAGCTACAACATGGTAAATAATATAATTATCAATAGTTTTTTATGATTATTAATCTGATGAATTCTCAGCTGATCGTTTTGAATGGAGACGTGCATCGAAATATTCTAATGTTAATAAAATTAAATCTGATGGAGTCGTTTTGTATTGGCGCCGAATACAAAACCACTTCAAGTTTGGAACAAATGCGATTTGTCTACATTTAATATAATAAGACGATGTATGAATGATGATGAAGCGATTAATGTGTGTCAAGATAGAAAAATGTTGCGCCTACTCCGTGAGTAACATGGCGTGATGATATGTATATATGTAATATAATAACTAATAATCTAAGTTTAATTGATTGGTTTAAGTGCTCGTATCTGGTACGAATTTTTGCATCTTTAAAACAGATTATGTGGTTATATGTAAATATTTTTGAGTATTAACAAGAATTTAGGTTATACAAAGTGAATTTTTTTAAATATTAATAGCAAACAATTAAATTCAATCATTTTGATCACATAACGAATGCCGACTCTAATTGAAAAATACAAATACGGTTTAATTGTTTGTGGAGGATCCATAGATGACTCAATGTGGATGTGTTGTCAATTTTCTTCTCAGCGAGGCCGTGGTTTGAGTTTCAATGAATCCGATTGAGTAAAATATTGCAGGTGTCTCTTGGCAGGTTATTTCTTGGTTGCATCATTCCGAAGACGCCGCATGCGGATGTAGTGAAATTCCTCAATCAGCAAATTAATTCCATCTGAAACACAAAAGAAGATGTAAGAAACGGTGGATATAACATAAGTAAGTAAAGATAATGTAACATACCATTGCAAATCAGAGTTTTATAATAATAATAGGCGATTTTATATAGAGCCGTTTAATGACTATCAACGACCTTGGAATGATATTGAATCATTAAACGGCGCTATATTAAATCCCGCTATATTATTATTATTATTATGTATTTGACTGTGAACAGAAAGTTTGAAAATACCTAAACAAATAAATTAATAATAGTCTAGTTAATGCTGGTAATGAATGATTAGTAATGAATAATAGTCTGTGTATTAATGCTAGTACCTAATGAATGATTGTAATAAATTGAAAAAAGCCAAAATTGACATTAACAATGCAATCTGTAGTCATAATCCTGACGTATGCAAATGAGACTTGAAAATGAAAGAACGCATGAAAACAGGATGAATAAAATGGTAGAACGCATGAAAACAGGATGAATAAAATGGAAGAACGCATGAAAACAGGATGAATAAAATGGAAGAACGCATGAAATCAGGAGGAATTAAATGGAAGAACACATAAAAACTGGGTGAATAAAATAAAAGAACGCATGAAAACAGGATGAATAAAATGGAAGAACGCATGAAAAGAGGATGAACAAAATGAGATCGCTGAGAAGAATATGTAACAAGACGATGTGTGACAGGGTAAGAAATGAGGACATTGGGAAAGATTGTAAAACAAAGAAAGATGTAATCAATAGAATGAAGGTAGAGATGGTTTTGCCACGCGGAAAGTATAAATGTGGAACTCCTGACGAAGAAAACATACAAAGAGCGGACAGGGATGGAATGAGAGAAAGGGGCCGTCCAAGAAAAGGTTGACTATACCGCGCCAAAGATATTCAAGGTGACAAGTCTGGTCAAACACTTGAATCAAAACCCTCAAGATAACCAATATCATGGAAATAAATATCTTATAGAGTTCTATAATATCTTATCCCTTAGATAATTATCTCCAAGATATGGGTTATCACGAGGATTTTGATTCCACTGTTTGGCCGGACTTGCCCCCCTGAAAGAGGAAAATGAATAATGTATAATACTATGTTGATGTGGTATTGAAGGGTGCCCGGATAGAAAAATATGGCGTTCAGTTCTTTCTGCCTACCTCATTAAGGGATTCGCGTGGTGTTATGTATATGAAATTTATTTATCATACTTTCAACAGTTATCAGTTTTTTGACATACAATTTATATATACCTTAATCGAATATTCTTTTTTTTTTAATTGCTTTTTTTTTAATTTTAAAAGCAATTAAAAAAAGAATATTCGATTTACATACACATTGGTACAAGTAGGTAAACAAGCCAAAAAAGAAATAATATTTCTGGCGCAGTTCAGGGGTGACATCTGTGTGTGACACCGTCATCTCATTTATAAGGACTGTTGCTTTCATTGTTTACAAATAAAAATTAATTACTCAATTTCTCAATAGATGGCGTTACAAAAAGGTTTCCCCCGTTACTCCATAGATGGCAACAGTAATAATGCATAAATTTCAGGTAAAATGTTACACACTTTTCAAATATATAGAACTTTCAATAAATTTACATCGATAAGGGAACTCAATAAGGCATAATTGGTGAACGTTGCACAAGCGCATAAAGTGATCACGTAAACCAGCCGATGACAGGTCGTAAGCCCTGTACGTACCTCGAGTTCCTGGTTCTTCTACAATATCCCAACTTTGTCTCTATTGAGATGTTGAAAAAAAAAATGTTTGTCAATAAAAATAAACCTTAATATTTGATTTGTCGACCTGTCGCTGGTTACCCCACATTATGGGATATGACGTACTGATATGAATGAATGAATTCCTTTTGTTGGTATGCCTTCTCAATTATACGATTACGATAAACATAACAATTTTAAGAATACAATAAATCAAGTCACAAAAAAATTATTAAGCAACATTTCCTCACAAAATATTGAAATTGATATTTATAAAGTAAGAAATATTACTTACCAATTGACGTAGTTGAAAGAATGAATATTTTTCTCCAAAGGATACATTGAACACTTTATTCCGGAGTATTTTCACAAATTTCATATTGTTGATTTTTAAATAGGACGCGGTGGTTACACGATGAAAACTACCACCGCGTCCTAAATAATATTTTAATTAAATTAACAATAATTAAATTAATTAATTATTTTATAAAACTGCGGTGGTCTGATTCTGAGAAAAAGCGAGAGAGATGACAACCGTTTCCTCACCCACACCGAGTCAACTAAGATAGGGAGACCACGTGCCAAGGCCTTATATAATTTCAGAGGGGTAAAATGGCATTTCAAGATGGAACCCAGCAGGGGTACTCATTTAAATACACGCGGACAGTTGATGAGACTTAACGCATGAAAGTATGATCAAGTTATGGCGTAGGCTGAGAGAACCGAACGCCCGACTCCTCTATCTTGACATACATTTCTCGTTTCATTCACGTCCATGCATTTATTTTTATTTATTTATTTAAGATTTGGTACACGGTTAATGCTCAATTACACTTATACATAATAGCGAAAATCCTACAAAGCACAGCCTGTCTGTGGGTATACCAATTAAAATATAGACGAAATTATTTTGTTAATAACATTCATTCATTCATTCATTTATACCATCACGGCATATCCCACAATGCGAAAGGTGTGCGGGTGTGCATTGCCTTATAAAAGGGAGCACAACATATCTGTGTATACCCATACACCAGTCTCGTCTCACCTAAAAAGGCACTATATTCAGAATGGGTGGTGAACCTCATTGCTGAACTATGTGAGATGTTATTGTTGCCTGTTGTATTTTCGATTACCCGGCTCTTACGGGACACTCGAAAACAATAATAGAAAAGAGTGGAAGCACTATTCTAAGCTTGTTAATAACATTAGATAATAATATAAAAAGAAAAAAAATACACAAAAATATAAAGAATATAAAGAAAATAACTTATTGATATAAAACATACATAAAAATAGATCAATAGATATAAAACAGTAGACCGACAGCGGTCCTACCAAATATTACCTATACCCGTAGTCGATAGCAACAATACTTGGTAAGTACGAGAATATGTATGTCACAGCCAATCTAAGACAAAAATTCAATTAGAATAAAAAAATAACACAAAAATATAAAGAATATAAAGAAAATAACTTATTGATATAAAACATACATAAAAATAGATCAATAGATATAAAACAGTAGACCGACAGCGGTCCTACCAAATATTACCTATACCCGTAGTCGATAGCAACAATACTTGGTAAGTACGAGAATATGTATGTCACAGCCAATCTAAGACAAAAATTCAATTAGAATAAAAAAATAACACAAAAATATAAAGAATATAAAGAAAATAACTTATTGATATAAAACATACATAAAAATAGATCAATAGATATAAAACAGTAGACCGACAGCGGTCCTACCAAATATTACCTATACCCGTAGTCGATAGCAACAATACTTGGTAAGTACGAGAATATGTATGTCACAGCCAATCTAAGACAAAAATTCAATTAGAATAAAAAAATAACACAAAAATATAAAGAATATAAAGAAAATAACTTATTGATATAAAACATACATAAAAATAGATCAATAGATATAAAACAGTAGACCGACAGCGGTCCTACCAAATATTACCTATACCCGTAGTCGATAGCAACAATACTTGGTAAGTACGAGAATATGTATGTCACAGCCAATCTAAGACAAAAATTCAATTAGAATAAAAAAATAACACAAAAATATAAAGAATATAAAGAAAATAACTTATTGATATAAAACATACATAAAAATAGATCAATAGATATAAAACAGTAGACCGACAGCGGTCCTACCAAATATTACCTATACCCGTAGTCGATAGCAACAATACTTGGTAAGTACGAGAATATGCATGTCACAGCCAATCTATGACAAAAAATTCAATTAGATTAAAAAAATAACACAAAAAAATCGTTTACACAAAAATAGCAGTTTAAGAATACTTTTTTATTTCTTAATTTTATTTCTGATTTTATTACTTTTTGTATAGAAATGACTTATACTCAAACACGAATTTCTTTAACATATAACATATACACAAAACTTACACACCAACACTCAGAATTTACTTTTACTTTTTCTAATACATTAACCATCCACAATGTACATCATTGGATTTGTCAGGTCGATAGTGTTCATCGTGGCTGTATTTTGCTTATTTGCATAATTTACATAAAACATACTCAATATACAACATATACAAAAACATACATAATTTAGCCTATACATGTAGATACATAATAAACACCCAATATCTGCTTATAGAGAATCACACAAAAAATTGTGTGAATTATTATTATATCAACCTGGGGGTTGTACAAATTTCAAAAAGTATCACATTAATACACAATGGCAATCACAGAGTCAGATCTCGATGAACTAGAAAGTCTTATAACGACAACGGAAATTGTAACTCCTATAGAATGTACATGGCGATTACGTAGCGAAAAAACACTTAAAATTTTAAACGTAAATATCAGAAGCATTCAAAAAAATTTTGATCAGCTGGTACTTTTTCTAAGTGGAGCTTGTTTAGATCCAGATGTACTCATACTTACCGAATGTTGGTTGGTAGATAATAATGTTGTTCCTAGTCTTAAAGGGTACCGCACATTCCAAACAACACAGCACGTTAATAAATCCGATGGTGTTGTGGTCTATGCTAAAGAGTCTTTAAACCCAATATGTACAACTGTAAACCTAAATGATGCGAATTCCCTCAATATTACATGTGATAATAAACTGACGATTCTTGCAGTTTATCGTTCACCATCTTATAAAAATATTACGCAATTTTTAGTATCACTAAATCAAATACTAACTCACTTACCGAAATGTAAATATGATGTAATTGCAGGAGATTTTAATATAAATATACTAGAGAGAAACAGTCATGTTGAGGAATATACTTGTCTTCTTTATGAGCATGGCTTCATCTCAACTATAAATAAGCCTACTAGAGAAACAACCACAACATCAACATGCATTGATCATATATTTGTAAGAACGAAAGCCCAAATCAAGGCAGCAATAATACAAAGCTCTTTCACAGATCATTATGCGACTATAGTACAGATTGATGATAAAATGATATGTCAAACTTCAAAAAGTAAATCAATTAAAAGTACAAATTATGATATATTATTAGAATCTCTAAAACAAGAAAATTGGGCAAATACACTAAATAAAACTGACCCTGAACTAGCATTACAGTGTTTTGTATCAACGTTACAAGATCATATCAACGCAAGTACCACGTTGAAATTAATAACACATTCCAAAAAAAAATTAAACCATGGATATCGAATGCTCTTGTACAAAGTATTCACAAGAGAGACAGGCTACACAAACAGGTATTGAAATTTCCCCTTAATATAAGCCTTTTAAATTACTATAAGAAATATCGGAATACGTGTCACAAGGCAATAAAACTGGCCAAGGCAATCTACTATAAAAACAAAATGGAACAAGACAATTATAATAGCAAAACCGTCTGGAAGATAATGAAAGAAAACCTAAACCATAATCAGAAGGAAACATGCATTAAGACATTGAAAATTGGTAACGACATAATTGAGGATCAAAATTCAATTGCAAACAACCTCAATAAATATTTCGCAGATGTCGGAAAAAAATTAACAGAAACTATCTTAAACAATATAAATAAAACAGAATCTGAATTAGTTATCCAACAAGAAACATCTTCTCCCAGTAACAACTCATTTAATATTAGATCAGTGACTAAAAATGATATTTTAAGTATCCTAAAATCACTTCGAACAGAATGTGCGCAAGGACCCGATGGTATATCTACAAAAATACTTAAAATTGCAAAAGATAACATACTTACTCCACTAACGCACGTTATAAACCTAAGTATTGCTGTGGGCACATTTCCTGATCATCTAAAAAAGGCGTATATTGTTCCAATATTTAAGGATGGTAATCCTATAGATCCACGAAATTATCGACCTATAGCACTTTTAAATACATTGTCGAAAATATATGAAAAAGCTATCAACATACAACTAATACATTTCTTAAATCACAATAAATTACTTACTGCGCAACAATTTGGATTTCGGCCTGGTTTGGGAGTCAACGATGCTATTTTAAACGTTACAGAATTTATAACAAAGTCACTGGATGCAAAAAATAAATGTATTGGTATATATCTAGATCTTGCCAAAGCATTCGATTCTGTGTCACATAAAATATTAATTCAAAAAATTAGGAAAATAACCAGTAATGAGTTGACTATAAAATGGTTCCAGTCATATTTAAGAAACAGAATGCAGGCGGTCAGATTGGGTGGCGTAATTAGTTCATTTTCTCCAATTGAATATGGGGTACCTCAAGGAAGTGTATTGGGACCAACGCTGTTTCTTCTTTTTATAAATGATATGAATAAATTGGATATTGGTGGTCCCATAATTTCTTTTGCTGATGATACGGTGTTATTGTTTAGTTCTCACAATTGGGCTCAAACGCATTCTATTGCTGAGCAGGGAATGATCATCGTAAAAAAATGGCTAGATAATAATTTACTGACATTAAATATCGGAAAAACCAAATATATGACATTTAGCATAGATAATCGACAACAACCTGAGGAGTCCTCTTCATCTATTACTATCCATAATAACTGTGATTTGCCTCTAAACTGCTCCTGCCCCAAACTACTTAGAGTTAGTAGTTATAAATATCTTGGCATAACAATTGACAGAAATCTTCGATGGACAACACATGTGGAGATAACTGCGAAAAAAATTCGCCAACTGATATATGTTTTTAGGAATATAAGAGAAATTTTCGACCTAAATACGTTAAAAGTGTTGTATTATGCTCTTGGACAAACGTCAGTCTCTTATGGGATTATAGGTTGGGGTGGTTTAGCTAAGACCAACCTATTTCCCATCTCAACCGCGCAAAAATCACTACTCCGGGTCATTTGTCGAAAACCTTTCAGATATCCATCAAATCAGCTTTTTTCGGAGTTCAAGGTCCTTGATGTTAGACAACTCTATATTAGAACAATAGTCATTCAACTACATAAAAACCCAGCAATATATAAACCACAATACACCCTTACTTTTAATACAAGAAATAGACATTTGCTGCAACCGACTCATACACAGACTACTTTTGCCCAGAGACACTACACATTTTTAGCACCCAGAATATATAATATGGTTATGTCTGATATCTTGGACTTAGTACAGCCGAGTGGGCATAATTTTGGAAAGCTGGTTACTGATTGGTTGATTCGGAGAGGGAGGGAAGAGTCAGAGAGAGACTTGACGTTTGTCCTAAGATAATTTTAATATAATTTACAATCAAAATCTTTTTCATACACCCTTTTACACATATCCACACATGCAAACACATCCTCACATTAACGAAAACACAAAGACACCTAATAATTTTTTTCATATACCTACAATTGTATTTTATATGTACTTTTTTATATTTTTCTATGACTTAAAATGTGTACTTTTGTACTTTATTATTTGTATTTTTTATATTTTTTTGTGCCTTAGATGTTAAGAATTCACGTAGCTGAAATTTATGCTTACTTATTGCCTAGTATTACCTCAGAACAGGCTTTGCCTAGTGAGGTAATAAATTCCATTTATATATTTCATGAACAATATTTTATATTTTATTTTATATTGTATTATGGAAATTAATAAATAAAAAAAAAAAAAAAAGAAGAAAAAGAAAAATAACAACAAAATTGATTAATTCAGAATAAATATCCAATACAGTTGCAACTAAAAAAGTTACAGTGTTAAAAATTTCAACGCAGAAATAAAAGAAGCAGATCAGGAGACATGCCCCCCTAGACAACGTGTCATTTAGCTCAAGAAAAAAACAAGAAAATATAACTCAATGTATGGAAGTGACAGTTGTCACGTGACTTCCATACAATGAGTTATCTTTTCTTGAGCTAAATGACACGTTGTCTAGGAGGGTTGAACAGAAAATAAGTACCTATAAATTAATTAATCAACTCTAAACCTAAAACTAACAATTAATAAACAAAAATAAGGAGAGAATTTAGGGCATATAAAAATCAATCAAAAGTCATATCAAATACTCTTGCGTCATACAAGTTCTTATTTTAAGAATGAAACAATGCAGAATTTTTTTTTTAAATATTTAATTATTGATGATGACATATACATCCTAAATACATTTCCTAAACTAAGCATAAATGCTTGTGATATAGGTGAACGATATCGGTCGTTGCAGGATTCGAACTCGTGACCACTGGATTACTTATCCAGCGCGTTAACCATTCTGCCACCACCCGTCTAATTTTTTTGAAGCAGATGGGTTCAAAAAGCCCAAAAAAAAAAAGACGAGTGGAAGCTTTTAGAAGAGGCCTACATCCAGCAGAGGAGAGATGGCTTAGAAAGAAGAAGAAGAACATGTATGTATTACAAGATATTTTATTAACATTTTAACAATTTTGAAAATAGGATGTGAAGGGAGAAAAAGAGGGAGGGGAGTGGAGGGAAGTATCGATTGAAGTATGAATAATACTATATAATTATATTATAATTAGATTAAATGAAATTAAAGGGGCACAATTCGAATGGTAAAGATGCGCACAATAAAACTGAACACAGATTAAATAGGTATACGAAAAATCATGTTTTTTTAAAAAGATATAAAACCCGTAGCAAATATATCTAACTTCGGATCATTCAAACGATTTCTGTTCTACCCAGAACAATATTTATTAAGGAATGAATTTATCATATAGTTTGTTCTAGAAGATTCGATGTAAAAGAGAGACTAGATTCTATTTCTTCAGAGTGGACAGTAATAATATTTACATATGTCACTGTAGATCAATTATGCGATAAGTTGTGGAAACTGTCGTCCTGATAAAAGGAGAATGTTTAACAAAATCCATTTGCTTTGATAAAGAAGAAACTCGTCAAAAATATAATGTTGGAAATCCCTGGATTTTAAAACCATCGCATCGCGTAGTGTGGAGAGAGGGTGGTGCTGTTTCTTATACCTGACTTAGGTAGCAAAGTACTGTTTGGTTGACCATATTGTAGTATTAACTTCTAGAATGTTTCATGGCCACTATCGCATTTCAGGAAAAAAAAATCAAACACACATTTCTCAAGTCCCATGTCTTCAAAATAGGAAATGTTTCACAACATACTGCATAGTTGACAATATGGCGAACAGTTCTACAGATTTGCTAATATTGTGTGTCAAGATAGAAAATATGTGGCGTACGGTTCTCTCTGCCTACTCCATGAGGTATATGGCGTAGTGGTATATATTTATGTATGTAGCCTCCAAATATTCTAACATCTCTTTTTTATTACAAAAAATGTATATTATCTTGTTAAACAAGTATAAATACATCATCCTACGTTCCCTAAATTAAGCAAAAATGCTTGTGCTATAGGTGAACGAAATCGGTAGAGGAAGGGTTCGAACTCGCGACCACTGGATTACTAACCTAGCGCGCTATCCGTTCTGCCATCGACCCTTCAAATGAAAGCTTTGTCTCATAATCTTTAAAGCACTTTATAATCATAATTCATAATCTTTAAAGCACTGAATGAATGTTGATGAGGCGATGAATGTGTGTCAAGATAGAAAAATGTGGCGTTCGGTTCTCTCTGCCTACTCCGTGAGGGACATGGCGTGATGGTATGTATGTATGTATACTTCGTGGTATGGCTCTCTGAACTGTGCATTCCGCTTTCAATAAATGACAGACAATCATCTACATGACAGAAAATAATTATTCGCTCAGCAAATAACACGCACCCAATAACAAGTTGCCACATTCTTGAGACTTACGATATTAATCGTCTCACAGATCCAGACTGAAAACACAATTAAAAACTGTGTCTCCACCGGGAATCGAACCCGGGACCTTTGGACCAGCAGTCAGATACCTAACCAACTGGCCCACTAAGGCCGACATGCGAAATGGCGTGATATGGTACCTTTTGACGAATACTATAGAATTAATTTATCCAACTTAGCGTGTTCTATATTATGTTGTCACATCTGGCAAAGTTTTTTTACATTAGAAAGCACTTTGATAACTGCGCTCAATTTCTCATTTTTGGCTATGTGTGTCAGGTATTAATACTATAGAATTAATTTATCCAACTTAGCGTGTCAGGTATAAATACTGTTCTTGCCCACCACCACCCGTTCTACTCATGGGGACTAATAACGGCCCCTTGCAAAACTCTGAAAGAACACATAAAGAACATATGAAGAGTCCGAAGAACTCTAAAACCTTGCAGACACTGCACTTAATGTGCCAAAGAGAGCTAATCATGTGGAAACAACTGGTTCAACGCTCAGTGATAGTGAAGATAATAGTGCACCAAATTTAAGACAAAGTCTTGAAAGCCCTAAAGTTGCTCTTCGTGACTACAAGGTCCGCATGTCCAATGGGTCCAAAGAAATTCCTTCGGACATCGTCGTTGAGTTCTCGTCGGAAAGTTGACAGGTATGCTATAGAATTAATTTATACAACTTAACGTGTTCTATATTATGTTGTCACATCTGGCAAAGTTTTTTTACATTAGAATACATTTTGATAACTGCGCTCAATTTCTCATTTTTAGCTGTGTGCCAGGTATTAATATATTTTTGAATAAATAGTATGCGGTTTGATTCCCGGTGGAGACACAGTTTTTAATTGTGTTTTCTGTCTGGATCTGTGAGACGACAAATGAGTTTTTTGTGAAAAATGTAAGAAAAAGGTAAGGTCCCCTACTGCGAGAATACTGCTTAAGGAATCTAAACTTTTTCTTACATTATCCTTAAATAACTCTCGTAATACGTCCCTAAGTCTCCAGAGTTATAGAATTAATTCATTTTACTAACTTTGTAAAATAAATCTTGATCATATCCACAGGAAAAATTTAAAACTAATAACTGAAAAATATAAATTGATTTTGTTCATTTCATTTTTGTTCATAATTCATTCATACCATCACGGCATATTCCACAATGTGGGGTGACCAACGACAGGGGTGCTGGTTTTTATCAAGGTGATAAAACACATCAATCTCACCTCACCTATAAATGCTCTAATTTCAGAATGGGTGGTGAACATCGCTGTTGAACTATATGAGATGTTAAGGGGGCATATAAACCTAAACACCCCAATTTCAAATCAAATTCCTCAAAATAATTAAAATCAATAATAATTAAAATTTATAAAGCGCCGTTTAGTGATACAAGATAACTCCAAGGGCGCCGCAGCTCACTTGTTGGCTCCACGAAAAAATGTTGAACAGTGAGTTTCTATAAAAAATACCATAAGTGTTTTCAACATTTCTCTAGTGAATGATCGTCACACATATTTAAAATTCAGTCCAAATTCACCTAAAAAAATATTGCAAATACCCCTTTTTACAGAATTTTTTTAAATAACTCCATAACAACGAGTCGTAGAGAATAAATCTTTTATATGCTTAAAGAGTGCATAAAATTAAAGTGAATGTCCAATAAAGTATTTTCATTTTAAGTAAGGTTTGATCTTAAAATGCAAAAAATCAACAAATATTGGGTTTCCGATAATTTAAATCACGTAAAAACCATTTATAACGCACGCGATATTTACCCTTACTAACACGTAGCTTCATAGTGCATTAGACGGTTAATAGAAAATAGTAGAAGGACTGCTCTAAGCCGGTGCCTCACAACAAATTTGTTCATTATTATAGTTATGGTAAAAATCTATGATATTTTCATTCAGATCGAATATAGTTAATCTGACAGGTTATAAGCCTTCAGCCTTATAAGACTCGGTTTTGACGTTTTTTTTACAACCTCTGTATACAAATGACTTCTGTTGTAGACAGTTTTAAAGTAACGGTTGTTTGCTTATCGATTTTGTACTTTACAATTATTGTCCCTTTGTCTTAATACGTCATTGTCCTTAAAATCATTTTGAATTCTTTACATAGTTTGTAGATGTTGTAGTGTGAATGGGATTTCATAATATTTCTTTGTATATTCAACCAAGCACGTGTAGCAACTTCTCGGAATTCGCATATCATATAATAGAAACCAATCACTGTAATTCCATTGCCACACTGTGAAGGCTCTTGTATACCCTGGGTATACGGATGTACGCAAAGTGCACACTAAATTACCTTCTAATGTATGAAACACGAAAAAATATTGTATATCACCTTATATGTGATATAGGTACAACATTTTATCGTGCAAAAAAGGTAAAATTTAGAGTTTTTTTTAAATAGCAAGAATATTTATTATAATATTATAATAATAAAAAACTTAGCCGGTAGATTTTCACATTCTCTTTCCATTGAAGTAAAAATCTTCATCATAGGCCTTGTAGTTTTTTTAGTTACTTACAATAAAGAAATAAAAAAGGGTTTTACTACAATTAATTTTACAAGAAGTATTAAACGGATTCAAAATTCAATAAACTCATGCAACAGAATAAAGATGTATAATATACAAACTGTTCCTTATTTCAAAGACGTATCTTTGAGGGTATTATGGAAATTATTTTCAAAATATACTATATAGCCTACTATAGCCTCTTAAACTCTACGATCAAGTCACACATCAAAGTCATTTGATGAACAGTTTAGAAACGCAATAATAAATAGTGTTGAAAATCATACAACTACGCAAATATTCTGTTGATAAAAAATATTATTTATTTGAAAAAAAATGGTCAAATGTGAATTAAGGTTTAGCTTATAGTTTGGTACGTATTCTTCAATTATACATACTATCGTCATCGACAGTTGGATCTGTTGTATAACATGCAACTAGTATTTATTTATTACCTTATTTAAAAAAAACAAATATACTTACACGTTATATAATAATGTCGTACATAATAAAATTCATTAATCCGTGTGCAAAAAAGAATCCAGAATTCTACGATTATTATGAAAATTTCACTGAAGTATGTATTGACGGATAGTTAATTGATTGAAAACACAAATGTTTGTGTGCACTGTGTATGTGTACGTTTGGGTGCATTGTTGGTAATGACCGCTCTATACTTGTCTGAAATTTCGTTGAGCGGAATAAAAAAAATATCACACAAAAAAGAATGCCAGGAAATAAACAGAAAGATTTCTGTAATTTGTCAAGCAGACATATTAATATATGTCAAGAAAAAAACTTTTATTAAAAAATACCGCGTTATAACGAATCCGCATTCGCCGGGGCCGCGACGAACGAGGAATAGCTGTACTTATGTATATAATATTATATATTATGTACCTACCTATGTTTCATGGCAGATGTTTTTCTGCCATGCCAACCCCAAAAACTTTTTTCTTCCTTGGATTTAGTGATGAAACCATTGTTGAACTTACTGCCTAGGTTGCTCATAAAATGATTTTGAAATTCAGGGGTTTCCATGCATAATTACAAGAAATATTATTTCAGATATTCAATTAAATATCTATACTGTCAACAATCAACTTATGTTTTGTTTCACAATAATTTTCAAATTTGTTTATATTTTGCAATGATTTATATTTACAATAACAAAATAGCTTTTTAACAGAGATGTAGATGGAGGAGAGTGTGGTGTGAGAGAATGGCTTATAATAATAATAATAAAACTGGCTTACTTATATAGCGCCGTTTTTGTGTGTCCACCTCAAGGGCGCTTTACAATTACATTTACAATTACATACTTAATGAAGGTGAGACCGTCATTCGATAGGGCATTTTGAAAATAGGTTTTTTGCATTTGAAATACTTTTTTAAAAACCATTTTGCATTTCAAATTATTTTGGGTATCCACTTTGCACATCTCTGCTTATAAAGATTTTTAAAATATAATATTAGTTTAATTCTATACAGCATGTAAATATGTATACAGCAATCATGCCTGGGGGGGCAATTCTGGGTTCGACCGGCGAAATCAAAACCCCAGTGATAACCCATATCATGGATATAATTATCGTATGGAGTTCTATGACATCTTAAGATATTTTAGAACTCCATTTATTAATTATATCCATGATATGGGTAATCACGAGGGTTTTGATTTCGCCGATTGAACCAGACTTGCCCCCCTGGTCATTTATTTTAATTTTGTCTGAGTATTTATTAAGTTAGAAAACATTATTGATTAATTTTTATTAGACTTTAATATATGTAAATAAAATTCCTGTTTCAATTAATTTAATGTGATTATTGACGCGTTTCGTGCAAGATAAATCGTCAGAATAATGCATATTCCTTCTTTCTACTTCCATCCCCACCTTTATTTCTTCATTATCTGTTTATTTTTATATATAAGAATAAATAAATAAATATATCTTTTTCTTTTTGTGTAGTTACTTTAATTTAATATTGCACCAAATTTACTTGAGACTTCATGGTGCTAGGGGTGGTTGGAAGAGACTTCCTTTTGACAATAAATCCTCTTTTGTTCAGATTTATACCTACATAAATACCGGCACTAATTGTCCTTCACGGGGTAGGCAGAGAGTATCGAATACCACACAATTTTATCTTGATACACTCAGTAGTTCATCTTCTCATACATTCAATTATTCAAACTTCATACATATCCATTATTCAGAATGTCATTTAAGGCCCTTGTATACCCTGGGTATACGGATGTTCTAGGGTACGGATGACTTCTAATGTATGAAACACGATATGTGATATACAACATTTTATCGTGCAAAAATGTAAAATTTAGAGGTTTTTTTAAATAGCAAGAATAGTTATTAAAATATTATAATAATAAAAAACTCAGCCGGTAGATTTTCATATTCTTTTTCGATTGAAGAAAAAATCTACTTCATAGGTCTTATAGTTTTTTAGTTACGTACAATAAAAACATATAAACTGTTCTTTATTTCAAACATGTATCTTTTGAGGGTACTGGGGAAAAGATTTTCAAAATATACTATATAGCCTACTATAGCCTCTTAAATGGTTGTGCGATCTTTTTTGACGTCCTTTTGTTATATGAGTACCAATTGTTCTATATTTAAATAAATATTTGAGCAATATAAAAATATCTATGATTAACGTCCGCGAGTGTCTATGTTAAAGCTTCTGTGTGTTTCCAGCTGCGAATTTGCTTTGTGATGTAAGCATGTAATGGTAGGTACACCTGGCTTATTTGAGCTTATATAAGGGACTCCAGCCTGATTGTTGTACTTCAGTTGGCTCAATCTTTCATATACAATGGAACTATATAGAGCAGTTTTGTGAACCTGGGACGCGGTGGTGATTTTATCATTTCGCCACCGCGTCCCCAAACTTTAACTTTGGAAAAATAATCTGAACTTTTCTTTCAACCTGTTTCATAATGGATCAACTGGTAAATATTATTTTTGTATATCTACCAACACATATTTAATGTTTTATGCTTAATATTGACAAAAATCATCCATAAGCGATGCAATGCCATGAAAATATATGTATATTTAATAACAATTGAAAAAAAAAATATTTTTTTGTATTATCCTAATTGCCACTTCGTGTATTTTAATTTATTAATTTATTAACATTAGAAAATCATTCCAAACTTACTTTTATTTTTTTCATAGCAGATCCAATGACATCCATTGAAATATTTTGTGTCATTTTTATTCCCAACCGATATTTATAATATATTTTGTTACATTGTCTTTGTGTATTTTTTAATTGATTAATTTACCAACATTAGAAATTTGATCCAAACTTTTTTTCAAAATGTTTCATAGCCGTTAATAATGTGCTTGTTTTAATTTAATAGGTAGGTACTTACCTTTACTAATATAAAATGTAATTGCAATGTTGATGTCTTGTAGACACAGTCCTAATTAATGTCTTTATCGCCACTCTTATTTAGCTTCCATGATAATGTCAATATATTTTAGCCTTCCATGTTATTATTTATAGATAATACGAGGTTCTATATATAAAAAAGAATTTTATAAAAAAAATATTTAATGTTAAAAAAATGGGAAAAATATTATAAATCGTTTATTCCTTTTATTTTAGAGAATTATGAAAATATTTGCTTCTTAGTGAATTTTAATAAGTTTAACATTAGCATGGTTTTTTAAGTAGGTAAAATTCTAAGCGAATTTGTTACATCATTTTCGTAACAGGTATCATGTATAACGTGCATACAAACATTTAATTTCGATAGACCAAATTGCTCTCTTTGGCACTCTAAGTGCAGTGTCTGCAAGGTTTTAGAGTTCTCCGGACTCTTCTTACGTTCTTATGTGTTCTTTCAGAGTTTTGCAAGGGGCCGTTGTTAGTCCCCATAAGCAGAACGGGTGGTGGTGGGGGAAGAACAGACCATCTTGATATAATATATTGTATGAAAAGTAGATAGTGGCTCGTTTCTTTACTTTAATTTGTTCAAATTTTAAAATGCTCTCACGTTCTGATAATTTGAGTTATTTGATTGTTGTTGTAGTTTAATGATTCTATACTTGGTAAAAATATGTAGGTAATAGTTGCGCTTAGAAAAATTATGACTTTTCCATAGCGATGGAGGGTAAACATGTCGGCGTGTTTTATTTTACTTTTATCGATTATAGACTAAGTACTCATTCAATTCTTTTCAAATTTTCCATATTTGTATATCTAATACTCGTTTAGACCCCATTAGATTTTAGAGGATACCTGAATAGTGTTTCTCATTTTTTTAACTGTCAAATATTTCAAAGTGACCCCAAGCTCAGGAAACTTGAAAATTTTATTTTCAATTTGGTAAAAAGTCACATCACTTTCATAAAATGGCATTGAAGAGTTATCAAGTTTTCATAATAAAATATTTAAATAAAAAATAATTTAACAAACTCATTTCATGACAATGCTGAATATTTTCCATACAAAAGTGAGGAGTTTAGCGTTGGTCACAACCCACTCGTTGTGCGTTCAAATGGTGCAAGAGTTATATATTAGTTCTTCTAATTTGGCACGCAACAATCGCTTCATTTGCATTAATTTATTTTTATATATATCATTTTGTTAGAAGACTCTGGTATCATATTCAATTCTAATCTACAATGATAATTTTTTTTTGTCAAATGTTCTTCATTCATTCTTCCCATGTGGCCAAACCATCTCAATGTTATTCTATTAACGACATATTTTTTGATCTTACGTTATTTCCTAATGTCCTCATTTCTTATCCTGTCATACAGAGTCCTGTTACACGTTATTCACAGTGATCTCATATACCTATGTTTTTTTACCATCGCATTTTTTTCTGTATAAATGCGTCTTCTACAGTGTCCAAGTCTTATTCATATAATTTAAAGTCCTACTTTTACAACAAAAAATAAAAATTATTACCTTCTCCACTTCACGTCGTGTCCTGAATAGTGTGTAAAGGAAATATTCACCTACAATTTTCTTGTAAAATCACCAGTATATGTAATTATGATGTTAGTACACTATCTTATAGTAATTATATATATTTTGTTTCAGGCAAAAATTTCTCGCTGTTCAAGGAAACAACACCAGCCACATTGCAATTTCTTCCAACACGCTGAAGACATCGCTGAAGTTATACTATTTTGTCTGTATACACAGAACCAAGATCTATTTTAATTACTGTTCAACAAAAGATATTTTGAGTCAACTGTTGGTCAACGGTATATGACAAACTCCATACCATACCATCACGCTATCTCCTTATACGGGGTAGGCAGAGATATGAGGTCCATATTTAGTATGTGGTCGAACTGATTTGGAAAAGAGATATACTCTTTTCTAGTCATAAATCACATACTAAATACCCTTATACTCTTAAAAATTTCCCGAAGAATCAATATTTTTTTTACTTTTTTTTTTTAATTAGGAAGGTGTAAAAATGAAAAGAAAATTTATCCTTAAAATTAAGCTTCTTTAATATATACGATATAACATAGTCATTGTAGTCATATACATTATCTGAACAGTTATGGACTTGCATTTTTTAATTAATTAAAATACTGTTACATATATTTTCTGTTCACGCGTGGAATGAATTTTTTTGGTGTTTACGATTGTTCCTATTTTTAAATGCACGTAAAAAAATAATAAAAATTTTACAAGTGTGTTACAAATATGAAAAGCTAAATTGACTTGTACGATTGGTAACAAAAATCGGTCTGTATCTAAAATTTGTATATGTTTAGTCTGAAATGATTTTAAAACGGATTAGTTTTTGAAATAGATTAATTAATTTTTTTAAAGCTTTGTTACCAAGCAAATTTACATCATATATACAACATGCAAATCGTCCTTATAAAATAATCTTATCTTAATACCCGTATTGTGAACTTGTTTAAGAAAGAATAATCTTTCTCTTGAACATATACAACATGTACATTTAAATAACACCAAAAAACATCAACCCGCACAATACAACACCTATTATGAATGTAGTTAACGATATATATAATTTGTAACAATGCAGATATATATCTTATTTACACTATGTACACTGTTTTTAAAGCTCTTTACCAAGCAGTTATATCAATAACCCTAAAACTATTTAATGAAAAGTGTTATTTACAATTTTAAAACAAAATTATAAACATGCTAATTACAATTTATTAAATTTCAAAAACTATGGAACGGAGTTAAGTTTTGAAAAAAATCTCAAAGCATCAATAAAATATACTTATTTTTTTATGGTTTTTTTGATATGGTTTATAAAAAAATAAGTATATCTACTGTTAATATGAAAATATGTTTAAAAAATATGTGGTATTTAAAACGGAGGCATTAATAATAACCGAAAGGTTTTATTGAAAACTAAATATCTGCATTTCATGTAAAAAAAAGTTTTTTTTTGAAAATAATTTCGCTGATTAAAACTGCAAAAGTAATTGGGGGAACATAAAAGTGGGGTGAAATTTCCGTAGTGTATGTAAAATATATAAATCGTTCATAATTCAAGAAAATGTTACTCTGCATCTTAAAATAAGCAAATAGGATATCGGATCTGTATTTAAATAAAAATCTAAAATGTGTGGATTTTCAGAATTATACACCTTTGGATGATTATTGAATTTTGTTATTTTTCCTGACACTATTATATTCCTAGAAATCTGGTTCCAGCGAGACAGAAGCCAACTTGAAGGATACAGAGTAGATGAAATATCTAAAGGTAAACTAATGAAATGAAACGGGGGTGGCAGAAGATGGATGAAAAAAGAATAGACATGTTCAAAATAAGATTTCTGAGGTGAATTTTTCATTCAAGCAATGAAAAAAGACTAAAAAGTTACTACGCCAAAAGTTCAAATACATGATGCGGGGCGATGTAGAATTAAGGGAGTTAATAATTTGGTCAATACATAATTTTATGGCGTCCGGTTCTCTCTGCCAACCCACATAGAACAATGAAGACAGTTAATATCGTAAATATTATTACAAACACGACGCGATCAGTTAAAAGTTTTGACGCATAAATAGGAAAAAAAATACCTATCTCTCTATTGTAAATATTGACAAAGAAGAATCGTCTCAGTGGACGTTAAAAATCTTAACTTTTACATATGGTTCAACTCATTAATTGTACATTTCAGTAATGCAAATAGAGCCGATATCCGCATACAATTATTCAGGTGGAAGCTAATTGTCAAAGCATGAGCCGGTGGCCTATTTAAAAATTGAGATTTTTCGAATGAGAAGCTCTCAGAAGTCGCAAACTATACATTTTTTTCGATTAAATTACTATATAATTATTTAAATATGCGAATTGATATGCTTTAAAGTGGACTGTATAAGAAATTATCAGTGTGATTGAAAACAAGTGAAATTTTGTCGATATAATATTTTTGATAAATTAAAATTACAACTTTTTTGTTAACACCACTTTTGAGTTTTTAACGTTGACCGGTTTCAGAGCTGACCTTATTATACTAAACTTAAAATTATGTATAGTAAACCGTATGTCGTGCTAATGGCGAAGGTGGGCGAAGTTTACAATACGAAGAAAGGTGGTGGGTTTTACCGTTCGGTCAGGTAATGGGAGCATATTGAACAGACGTGTTCTATTTAAATTTATCTGATTGTTTATTAAGATTTATTAATAAACAATCAAATAAATTTTAATAAAACGTGTTTGATCAATATGTTTCCATTACCTACCCGTACTGTAAAAAAACACCACCCCTATTTCCAGTATAAACTTCGCCCACCAATGATATTTGCACGACACACGATTTATACATAATTTTGAGTTTAGTATAAGTTTGTTCCGATGAGGGAACGGGTCGGCTCTGAAACCGGTCAACATTAAGTACCTACCCTAAAGTTGTGTAGACAAAAAAGTTATAATTTAAATTTATCAAGATATTATATTTTTGATTTAAAAACTGATATTCCTAAATACTCGTAAGTCAAATGTAAAATTGCGATTCCTATACATATGAAATAAATGAAAACAGCTGGTCAAGGTCGTTCGGCTGCAAATGAGATTTCACAACTTCTTTCTTGTCTTGATGTCCTGATCGAGATATGAAGATAAAATTTACTGATGGCTCACATTGTAGTACATTTTTTCTTCTTCACGGTGACATCGCCGCCGTTCCAGTACACCCAGTTGATGTTGTGTCGTCCTCGATGTTATGTGGACTTGCATCCTTCATCCTTGACTTGCTGGTGAGCTTCCGAGATACCATTTTTGTTGCTATTTACGACGTCTCGTTTATATCAAGTAGATACTGTTAAAGACATCTCTTCATCCTGAAACAAAAGAGAGATTCACATGATTCATCATTCTGATAAATTTTAAAATTTGGAAAAAAAAAATGGAAATTGAAATCCTTTTTCTTATTGTAACACAATATTTTGTGGTTTATATAGAGTTATTTAAGATTGTGTCGTAATCGATGTAAATAAAATGTTATTTTGTAATAATAAACACTTCATAGCACCTTGTGCAAGTGGCGAGTTAATTGCCATATGGAAATTTCTTCCAATTAACCAGTGTTTCCAGACCAGAGTAGTAATATTTGCGTGAGAAATAAATTTCTCCTCTGCTGGGGATCGAACCCAGGATGCCCGCACAGAAGCCAATCGGCTTATCAACTGTGCCACGGCGGTCGGCACTATTTTATGTGGGTATCCACAAAATTACAGGAGAATCGCACATTTCTACTATATAAATGCTATATAAATTTGGTTATTTACAAAGACCTCCTTTATGGTCGATTTTTTATTTATTCACACTATAGTGGAGACTATATAATATGTAAACTGAAATTATAAACAAAATAAGATTATAAAATAAATTATTTTAATTGATAGATATTTGTACACTACAAAATAATTAAATGGGTGTGGCACAGCGGTTAGCGCGCTGGGTTTGAAATCCAGTGGTCGCGAGTTCGAATCCTGCCATGACCGATCTCGTTCACTACAAGCATTCATGCTTAATTTATCTATGAGGATATACATGTACTTTTTACTATAAGGAAATATTCATTCTTTAAAAAAATTCAACTACAACTTCGAAAGCAATATCTACTTTATTTTGTACACTGTACGGCTTATAGTAGGTATAAATAAAACTAATCAAAATACCCCTATCCTTCCCTTATCCTAATAGAAAAAAATGACTACGTTTTTACCAATATTGAAATAAAAATAAAATAAGTACCTACAAATCAGAAGTAAATAATTTTACTACCTAATCAAGGCGAAACGATCGTTTTATTTAATGGAATGATAAATCGTAGAAATATGTATACAAAAATCACAATATATTTCCACAACGCCGAAAGGAAATAATATTATACCTACACCTTTACCAATAATTAATCAAAATCAAAAATACCTAGGTATATCACACGTTTACGAATATTGAAATAAAATAAATACCTGCAACGTCAGAAGTAAACAATGAAATAAATTTATATACCTAGGTACTTGAATATCAAAATTTAAAATAAATTTAAATTAAAATACCTACATCGTCGATAGGAAATAATATTATATACGTTTATCAAATTAGAAATATGAAAATAAATATAATTCCCACATCTTCGATAGCAAATAATATACCTACACGTTAACTCACAAAAACAACTATATTTTGTTACGCTTTTAAGAAAAAAAGAATTCATAAATCAAGGCGAAACGATTTTTCTATTGAAATGAATAAAAAATCGAAATATTTTATTGCTAATCTAGCTTGAATATACCCATATAATTATGCAGTTCTACAATCTATACGCTGGCTAGCTCTAAAATCGCTAAAATGTAAATTAAAAATATTTAAAAATAATAATTTAAAAAAATACTAAATCTGCATATAATAAAAAATAACCGCAATATGCGATACATAGGACGATGAAAAAGAATCAGGAACACGGTAGATGAAAAAAAAACAAATGAACCACATAGTAAAAAAATAAGAATGGAAAGACTTACTTGTGAAGGAACACAAAAACTGAATTTAAACTTGTTCAAATATATAAAATAAAACTTGAAACTTCTCGCGTCGCGTTTGTAACGGCCACATTAAAGAACCTGGTGTTAGTCACATCGCATTACCAACAGCCCAGAGCCAGACCACAGAAGAAAGTGACCGAAATGGCGTCTTCAGGAGTATTATATTGGTCAAAAATTGTTGTTACAAGTTAAATGTTTTACTATTCAAAGAAGTAAAGAAATTTTTAGTAACAATATACGAGGTAGGGTTGATTAGTCCCGGGCCTGAAATTCAGGTAGCGCCAACAGTTGTGATCTTTTGTCGGCATCTACCTAATCTTACATAATTCCTTGATAATCTTTCCTTTATTTTTCGTCCTTTCATATTTTTACTTCTCACTACCCAAAAGGGATATAGTGGGGAGTTATTAATTCGCAATATTTAGGGTTATTTTTTTATTGCAGATAAACTAATATCACGCTGAGAATGGTTCTGAAAGTTTCATCACAGTGTATTTGTGTATGTGCTATACACTATATACGGCGAGTTTATTCTTCTTTATCGTTTACATGCTAAATTACTTATTCGATTCTTATAAAATTTTGCATATATGTATATCTAATACTCGCTTTGACCCCATTAGATTTTGAAGGATATCTGATGAGTGCTTCTAAATTTTTTAATTGTCAAATATTTTAAAGTGATCCCAAGCTCAGTGAATTTGAAATTTAATATATTCATTTTCAAATTGGTAAAAAGGCACATTACATTCATAAAATGACATTGAAGTATTATCAAGTTTTCATAATAAAATATTTCAAACAAAAATAAATTAAAAACACTCATTTCGTGAAAATACTAAAAAATTTCCATCCGAAATTTGAATACTTTGTGACTTGGTAGTTAAGAGTTTAGCGTTGGCTACAACCCACTCGTTTTACATGTGAATATAATGAAACCATTTTTCTTTGCATACTATGTTCCTTGCACTTAGATGGGTCGATGGCAGAGCGGTTAGCGCGCTGGGCTAGTAATCCATTCGTTATCCTATAGCACAAGCATTTATGCTTATTTTAGGGAATGTAGGAAGATGTATTTGTACTTGTTTAACAAGGACATATTCATTTTATTAAAAAAAATGTAGGAAAGCCTTGGTATCACAAGATGAAGTTTAATAGACCCAAGATAACATGTACATATATCACTAATGCGGTTCTGTCACTATATACTCGATGCTCATTTGTATATACCTATTGAATCTTGTTAATTCTCCTTATTGCGAGTGTGGCCTAGATCTAGAAGATCTGGACCACGTATTCTTTGGATGCCCTATTACATATTAGAGATCGATACAATTTATATCGATCTTTTTTGTGGAGAGATTAACGATGCGCAGTTTCCACTAAAGATTCGACACCTTCTTGCAATTGATAATAATTAACAGGGAAATTTTAAAATTCGTTGAGAAAAACATAGTAGTTTTGTAGGCGTTGTTTGTCATTTCTCAATCTGTTTTTTTTTTGTATTTAGGTAAATAAAATTCTCATGTCCCCAAATGGCACAAATCATACTTAAATGGTCGTATTGCCTATAATAAATAGTAAAATATAATATGTAAGGAATAATAAATAATGATATGTAAGAAATGAGGACGTAAGGAAAGAATTTAAGATGACGAAATATGTTATCAATAGAATGAAAAAATATAAATTATGGATAGGAATGGAACGATAGATCGGGACCGCCAACAAAGGGATGGCACGACAACGTGTACGATATTCTGAACGACGAATTTGTTATTAGCGTGAACATAAGATCAACATGTATGAGACGTTGAATGAATGTTGTCAAGGCAACGGATGTGTGTCAAAATAGAAAAATGTGGCGTTCGGTTAGGTCCGGAATATCTTAAGACATCAAAAAGTGGCGAGTATAGAATGGCTCAAGAGAAACCCTTGGAAGTCCAAGCAGAAGGCTTTTGTCCAATACTGGACTCAAGATGAGGATGTGTAAGTAAGTCCACAAAAAATCATAAATATATCATTTTTAAACTTTTCACGGTGCTTATTTATATTTTTATATCTATCATTAATTTTATTTTCCCTTTTTAAGTGTTTTTTATTATATAATTTTAATGATAACTTAATATATAGGTACCTAATAACGCTGTTATCCCCAAGGTATCTTTTCTAATCATTATTATAAATAAATTAAAAATTTATGTTAAAAATTAAAAAAAAGTTTAAGTACCTACCTATTAAATATTTTCAGATTTTTTCTTAGGTACAGTAAAACTACTATTTTTATTTACGTATTCCTTCATATCAGCAAATTACAATTACTAAATCAGCATAAACCATTATTACCTATAAGTTTAAATAATTTGCAATTAATTTTATAAAATAAATCAATAACGTAAATGGGACATTTTTGCTGATGTAAATATGAAAAAAAAACAACTTAGTTAATTTTATTCTTTTTTCAAAAATCAAAATAAATAAATAACTAAATTGGAGCACTGATATGATCTGTACTGTTGAGAATTTTTTTTTTCAATATGGTCCGTAACTTATCGGCCAACCCTCGCATAAATATCTCTATTACCTACTACGAACGGACGGTAAATACAATTTGTGCAAGGTGCAAATAATAATTTTATTGTCAAGAGTATTCCCCGTAAGAATTATTTTTCTCTACCTATCTATTGTTTATTTTTAAACAGTTATTTTTTTCTCTAGAAACCATATCTTTGACGGATAGTACCTACCTACTTAATACTCATAACTACAATAGGTTTAATATAATATTAAACTCCTATTGTCTGCTATTCAATCCTATCTTAGATTAGGTATATGTATATGATATAATTCTATGAATCCTATATTATTCCACCTTTCTGTCAGATACTTAGGTACTCCATTTTTTAGATCTTTCATAAAAAAAGTTTGACAAATGATCAACATGAAGAAAGCCAAAATCATAATCATAGGCCGACTGCCTCTGTAACACAGTTGGTAAGCCGTTTGACTTCTATACCGGCGTCCTCGGTTCGATGCCCAGCAGATGAGTATTTCCGACTTCCGTCCCTTTCGTCGTCTGTCGGCAGACGCTTGTTGTTATCACTTCAGGTAAGTGAAAGGGGATGCCATCATTAAAACAGAAATCTATCAGAGAGAACCATTTCGACATTTAGTTTCATCGTACTCATCTCTTTCTATCATACCTACAGATACATTATTAATTTCTTATATGACGTGACGTAATAATTTCCATGTATTTCCGTGACGTCATGTTATCGTCGCCCCTGGCGGAGAGTTTTTATACCAGTTTTGTGCGAACGGTCGGTATGTATGAAGTGAGAGATCTGTACTACCATTTTTGTCGACTGTCAGAAATATAATATTAGGCAATATTAGGTATGTGCTTGTAAATTCGTGAAGTTCCTGAAAAATAACATAAGGGATTACTGAGATTTTATTGCACCGTAGCATAATAAAAACGTATGTAAGTAAGTGGAAAAAATGCAACCGAAGAATCGATCGGTTTTATTCTGTTAAGTTTATTGATAAAAAAAATATTGCCCCTCACATTCTAATGTGTAGCAAAATGCTATCTTTAAATATGTGATTGTAAATTTATTGGAAATATCTATGGATAATGACTTTGCGATTACGGTAATTAACTTTACATTATTTTATGTTTAGACCCAATATTTATAAATACATTTTTTTTGGCGAGATGACTCATAAAGTATGGAGCTTACAGCCAGTTTCAAGTTTATTAATTAATAATTAGATTTAATTAAAAAATACATATTTTTATGTGGTTAATATATGACATTATAGATGCACAATATGGACATAAATCGATATATAATGTAGTTTTATGTGGTTAATATATGACATTATAGATGCACAATATGGACATAAATCGATATATAATGTAGTTTTATGTGGTTAATATATGACATTATAGATGCACAATATGGACATAAATCGATATATAATGTAGTTTTATGTGGTTAATATATGACATTATAGATGCACAATATGGACATAAATCGATATATAATGTAGTTTTATGTGGTTAATATATGACATTATAGATGCACAATATGGACATAAATCGATATATAATGTAGTTTTATGTGGTTAATATATGACATTATAGATGCACAATATGGACATAAATCGATATATAATGTAGTTTTATGTGGTTAATATATGACATTATAGATGCACAATATGGACATAAATCGATATATAATGTAGTTTTATGTGGTTAATATATGACATTATAGATGCACAATATGGACATAAATCGATATATAATGTAGTTTTATGTGGTTAATATATGACATTATAGATGCACAATATGGACATAAATCGATATATAATGTAGTTTTATGTGGTTAATATATGACATTATAGATGCACAATATGGACATAAATCGATATATAATGTAGTTTTATGTGGTTAATATATGACATTATAGATGCACAATATGGACATAAATCGATATATAATGTAGTTTTATGTGGTTAATATATGACATTATAGATGCACAATATGGACATAAATCGATATATAATGTAGTTTTATGTGGTTAATATATGACATTATAGATGCACAATATGGACATAAATCGATATATAATGTAGTTTTATGTGGTTAATATATGACATTATAGATGCACAATATGGACATAAATCGATATATAATGTAGTTTTATGTGGTTAATATATGACATTATAGATGCACAATATGGACATAAATCGATATATAATGTAGTTTTATGTGGTTAATATATGACATTATAGATGCACAATATGGACATAAATCGATATATAATGTAGTTTTATGTGGTTAATATATGACATTATAGATGCACAATATGGACATAAATCGATATATAATGTAGTTTTATGTGGTTAATATATGACATTATAGATGCACAATATGGACATAAATCGATATATAATGTAGTTTTATGTGGTTAATATATGACATTATAGATGCACAATATGGACATAAATCGATATATAATGTAGTTTTATGTGGTTAATATATGACATTATAGATGCACAATATGGACATAAATCGATATATAATGTAGTTTTATGTGGTTAATATATGACATTATAGATGCACAATATGGACATAAATCGATATATAATGTAGTTTTATGTGGTTAATATATGACATTATAGATGCACAATATGGACATAAATCGATATATAATGTAGTTTTATGTGGTTAATATATGACATTATAGATGCACAATATGGACATAAATCGATATATAATGTAGTTTTATGTGGTTAATATATGACATTATAGATGCACAATATGGACATAAATCGATATATAATGTAGTTTTATGTGGTTAATATATGACATTATAGATGCACAATATGGACATAAATCGATATATAATGTAGTTTTATGTGGTTAATATATGACATTATAGATGCACAATATGGACATAAATCGATATATAATGTAGTTTTATGTGGTTAATATATGACATTATAGATGCACAATATGGACATAAATCGATATATAATGTAGTTTTATGTGGTTAATATATGACATTATAGATGCACAATATGGACATAAATCGATATATAATGTAGTTTTATGTGGTTAATATATGACATTATAGATGCACAATATGGACATAAATCGATATATAATGTAGTTTTATGTGGTTAATATATGACATTATAGATGCACAATATGGACATAAATCGATATATAATGTAGTTTTATGTGGTTAATATATGACATTATAGATGCACAATATGGACATAAATCGATATATAATGTAGTTTTATGTGGTTAATATATGACATTATAGATGCACAATATGGACATAAATCGATATATAATGTAGTTTTATGTGGTTAATATATGACATTATAGATGCACAATATGGACATAAATCGATATATAATGTAGTTTTATGTGGTTAATATATGACATTATAGATGCACAATATGGACATAAATCGATATATAATGTAGTTTTATGTGGTTAATATATGACATTATAGATGCACAATATGGACATAAATCGATATATAATGTAGTTTTATGTGGTTAATATATGACATTATAGATGCACAATATGGACATAAATCGATATATAATGTAGTTTTATGTGGTTAATATATGACATTATAGATGCACAATATGGACATAAATCGATATATAATGTAGTTTTATGTGGTTAATATATGACATTATAGATGCACAATATGGACATAAATCGATATATAATGTAGTTTTATGTGGTTAATATATGACATTATAGATGCACAATATGGACATAAATCGATATATAATGTAGTTTTATGTGGTTAATATATGACATTATAGATGCACAATATGGGCATAAATCGATATATAATGTAGTTTTATGTGGTTAATATATGACATTATAGATGCACAATATGGACATAAATCGATATATAATGTAGTTTTATGTGGTTAATATATGACATTATAGATGCACAATATGGACATAAATCGATATATAATGTAGTTTTATGTGGTTAATATATGACATTATAGATGCACAATATGGACATAAATCGATATATAATGTAGTTTTATGTGGTTAATATATGACATTATAGATGCACAATATGGACATAAATCGATATATAATGTAGTTTTATGTGGTTAATATATGACATTATAGATGCACAATATGGACATAAATCGATATATAATGTAGTTTTATGTGGTTAATATATGACATTATAGATGCACAATATGGACATAAATCGATATATAATGTAGTTTTATGTGGTTAATATATGACATTATAGATGCACAATATGGACATAAATCGATATATAATGTAGTTTTATGTGGTTAATATATGACATTATAGATGCACAATATGGACATAAATCGATATATAATGTAGTTTTATGTGGTTAATATATGACATTATAGATGCACAATATGGACATAAATCGATATATAATGTAGTTTTATGTGGTTAATATATGACATTATAGATGCACAATATGGACATAAATCGATATATAATGTAGTTTTATGTGGTTAATATATGACATTATAGATGCACAATATGGACATAAATCGATATATAATGTAGTTTTATGTGGTTAATATATGACATTATAGATGCACAATATGGGCATAAATCGATATATAATGTAGTTTTATGTGGTTAATATATGACATTATAGATGCACAATATGGACATAAATCGATATATAATGTAGTTTTATGTGGTTAATATATGACATTATAGATGCACAATATGGACATAAATCGATATATAATGTAGTTTTATGTGGTTAATATATGACATTATAGATGCACAATATGGACATAAATCGATATATAATGTAGTTTTATGTGGTTAATATATGACATTATAGATGCACAATATGGACATAAATCGATATATAATGTAGTTTTATGTGGTTAATATATGACATTATAGATGCACAATATGGACATAAATCGATATATAATGTAGTTTTATGTGGTTAATATATGACATTATAGATGCACAATATGGACATAAATCGATATATAATGTAGTTTTATGTGGTTAATATATGACATTATAGATGCACAATATGGACATAAATCGATATATAATGTAGTTTTATGTGGTTAATATATGACATTATAGATGCACAATATGGACATAAATCGATATATAATGTAGTTTTATGTGGTTAATATATGACATTATAGATGCACAATATGGACATAAATCGATATATAATGTAGTTTTATGTGGTTAATATATGACATTATAGATGCACAATATGGACATAAATCGATATATAATGTAGTTTTATGTGGTTAATATATGACATTATAGATGCACAATATGGACATAAATCGATATATAATGTAGTTTTATGTGGTTAATATATGACATTATAGATGCACAATATGGACATAAATCGATATATAATGTAGTTTTATGTGGTTAATATATGACATTATAGATGCACAATATGGACATAAATCGATATATAATGTAGTTTTATGTGGTTAATATATGACATTATAGATGCACAATATGGACATAAATCGATATATAATGTAGTTTTATGTGGTTAATATATGACATTATAGATGCACAATATGGACATAAATCGATATATAATGTAGTTTAAATAAAAATTAAAAAGATATAATAAAAAGTAATATGATCCGATTTCATTTTTAGAAAATAATAATATTTCGCTTTATTACGATAAAATAATATTAACTGACCGGTCAATTCAACATAACAGACCCGATTTAATAATATATATGATAAAATTAAAAAAATAACATATATTTGCGACGTGGCTATTCCAAATTCTAGTAATATTATAAAAACTTTTGATGGAAAAATTAGAAAATACACCTCTTTAGGTAACGAGATTAAAAGACTGGCATTCTCGAAAAAAAATAATAATACCATTCATTATTTCAGCCACTGGCATTATTCCAAAATCGTTAATCCGTAATTTAGAAATTATAGATTTATCGAAAAACTTAATAATAAAAATGCAAAAAACGGTAATAATGAATACATGTAGAATTGTTAAAGATTTTTTAAACGTTAATATTCGGGAATCAGTAGGGTTGTTAGGTAGTATAGAGACCTCCTCAGAGCCTAATCCTTTGATATGTTAAGTATCTGGATGGGTGAACTATTCCCAATTGAAAGCTTGATGATGCGTTTGTTGCATTTTATTTTGCTCTTTTAAATAAATTACAATTTACGCATTGATCTGCTAATTCTTTTGAAGAAGTGTATAATGGTAGTAATAATAATTGAGTGCTTTTATTTGTAGTGCTTAATTGTTATTAATATCATTAGTAAATCGGCCAGCGCCGCGTAAAAAAAAATTATTGTTATTACTCATATAGCTGGGTCGGCTGGGTATAAGATGGGTATGGCAGAGTGGTTGGCGCGCTGGGCTAGCAATCCAGTGGTCGCGAGTTCGAATCCTGCCTCGACCGATTTCGTTCACCTATAGCACAAGCATTTATGCTTATTTTAGGGAACGTAGGAAGATGTATATGTACTTGTTTAACAAGGACATATTAATTTTTATTATATTAAAAAAAGCTTATAAATCAAATATAAAATTGTATATACCTACCTTTATGAGTGCTATGAAGCATGTTGATGAGTAGAGGAATTTTATATTTTCGGATAAACTGATATGATTAAGTGATGGGGATTAAGAATTGAAAGGACAAGAAAAGAAGATGTGATTCAAATATAAGTACATACATACATAATATTTTGTGTATGTGTTTTTAAATCTTAAAAATGCATGTAAAATATTAAGTCTGAAAAATTGTGAAAATATGCATATAAAATATTGTCTCTATGTAAAGGTATGTATGTATGTAATTATTAAAGCCTAAAGGTCGAATATATGACCGAAGGAAGCGTTGGTATAATAAAAGTAAATGGTTATATTAGTTAAGTACGAAGAACAAACAAAGAACAACTGACAAAAAATATATGACATAGGTGACTGTTTCGTATTCTCCGATTATGAACTTTTCGCTGACGACATGAAAATCTTTTTAAAAATTTCTGATTTAAATGACTGCCTCAAACTACAATCGGATCTTGACAAACTATCTGATTACTGCCGAAATAACAACCTCTTAATTAACGTCACAAAATGCCATAAAATTAGTTTCTTTCGCAAACTATCTCACATAGCCTTTCAATATACTCTCAATGGTAAACCTATTGCTTCTAGTGATAACGTTAGAGACCTTGGTGTTATTATGGACACCAAACTTAGGTTTAACTTACACATCGACTGCATTATAGATAAGGCTTACAGAATGCTTGGATTTTTATTCAGATCCAGCAAACCATTCACAAACTTGAAAACGCTCAAACTTCTTTATTTTTCCCTGGTTCGCCCTATCCTGGAATACGTATCTCCTGTCTGGTCTCCCCATTATGCAACACACATAAACCGTATCGAAAGGATACAAAATATGTATATTTATTAAACACCTAAATCGAAAAGCATTTCTTGATTTCCCATCGTATCGTGAGGCAAGGATTTACCATGGCATTGATTCACTCGAAAACAGACGTACTCTATCTGATATGATGCTTCTCCACAATATTATTAATAATAAAATTGATTCTCCTGCTCTCTTAAACTATATATCTTTCAACATCCCTACCCGTAGAACTAGACACACTCCTCTTTTCCGTCTTACCACTCAACACACCAACTATGCTCAACATGCAACAATGTACAGAATCTGTAATACATATAATAGGCATTTCCAAGAGATTGACATATTCTTACTTAGCGCCCCCACATTTAAAAAATATATCAAACTTAAAATTTCATCGTCATAATCAAATTTAACACTTAATTATACTGACACATTTATATATGCAATTTCACACATCATTCACACAATATCTCACCATAATATGTAACCATTCCTAATGTATCTTAATATAGGTACTACAATAACTTCAGCGACAACCTGTAATTGGCTTTATTCTTAATCAAATTATCTTTATGTTTTATAATTTATTATATGCTGTATGTTGTCCTTTTAAATAAATAAAATAAAATATGAAACTGTAAAAAAAAATATGATAGAGGACTGAGTATGCATGTGAATGATTAATTGATATGGTAAAACATAGAAATATTGTGTGCAGTAGGTACTTACCTACATAAGTAGGTATTATGGATGATGATGTGGATGAATTTAAATGAGCCAATCAAAATTCAGAAGAAATATAATATCATATTTAGGTATATATTTTTTTTATTTAATCATGTGTTATTATATTTACTTACCAACATTATTATACTTGTAAAAAAGGATTTTTTATAAATAGATAAATGTATTCAACAAATTCAACCATTTCCAGATTCTAAATGCAATGAAGGTGTATTGCTTCCAGACAATTTGTTCAACGTGAATTGAAGCATCTGTATCTATCTGTATATTATTACAATTCCAACAGAGTAATTCTCTGAAAATATTAGTGGTTATCTGTCTAAACAATAAGTTATTATCAAGAAATACATTTTTATAGTACATTTTCTATTGATTATTATGCAATTGATTATTGACTAATTAAAATATCAAGGCGAATCATATGATTTATATAATCTATAGGTAGTACCTACATATTACATATATAATGTCATAATGCTTTATTCCAACCAAATTCAATATTATACTGTTTAAACGAAATTTTGAATATTAATTTCAATATATGTAATATGTATTAATGTTCATTGAATTTATTATTTCAGAAAGCCAATTTGAAGGTGAAAAATGATTAGGAAAATTTGTGATGCATGAGCACGGAGTAATAGTCTGAAAATATTAGTAGCTGTCCAAACAATGTAAGTATTATCAAGAAATACCATTTTGTTTATATAAATTAACCGTCAATAATTCGTCATTTCATAGATGGCGGTGATAATTCAGCTAATTCTAAAGCGAAAATATTTTCATGAATTATATATTATAGAGAACTTTCAAAAATTTTGATTGGGAATTTTCCGGTTCTTCTACAATATTCTTACTTCGACTCTATAGAGATAAAATTTGTTATAAAATAAGGAATCGTCCAATTATTGAATATGGTAGTCACCTCTGGAGTGGCGCCCCCCAATACCTACTGAATACCCTCGACGCTGTCCAAAGGCGTGCTATACGTTTAATTGATGATCCATCACTGACTGATGGATTGCAATCACTAGAACACAGACGCAGAGTCGGTATTTTAAGTTTATTCTATAGATACTACCACGGAATTGCTCAGAAGAACTTGCATCTTTGGTCCCTCCTCCACCCACTCGCAACAGAGTCACTCGCTTTACTCAATCGCAGCACCCATATACAATTCACCCAGTGGACCTTCAACATATACGAAGAAGTCGCTTCTCTAACTCTTTTATCAATATAGCAGCCCGACTGTGGAACGATCTTCCGAATTCTGTGTTTCCACCTTCATACAACCCGGGTCTTTATAAAATCCGAATTAATAAACTCTTTTCTAGATTGCAAACCCCTCCCAACGCTACCTAGTGCGCTTCTTCGGAAGAGTAAAATGGACCCAAATCCTAATAGCTGGTGTCCCCTACGTGGACATGTTAAAAAAATACCTTTTTGTATTATAGTAGATTTGTATTGTATTTGTATTTGCATTTTGTTTTGTATCTATGCAATTTATATAAATTGATTACTTTAATTCAAAATTGTACTAGTCGAACCACACGATTTATATAGAAATTAGATATTTTTTAACTATTTTATATTTACTATATTATTTATACTAGTCGAATCACACGATTTATGTAGAAATTAGATATTTTTTATATAACTATTTTATTGAAATTATTACGAATATAAACCATAGTTTTAATCCACAAATTGAGTTAAAATTAGCCTGAGCGCTTTCGATGGTTACACCATCATCCTCGGAGGCGACAATAAAACTTGACAGTTTTGTTTGCAAAACAGTTTTGATTGTCGCCTCCGAGGATGATGGTGTAACCATCGAAAGCGCTCAGGCTAATTTTAACTCAATTTGTGGAATAAAACTATGGTTTATATTCGTAAAAATTTCATTATGAACTTCCACTCTGTAAACGAAACAACATTAAACTTAAATAACTATTTTATATTCACTATTTTATTTTATATTCACTATTTTGTGCTTCTATGTTATCAAATTTCAAACCACCTCCTATAGTCTAGATCTTGCAGAAAATTTAAATACTTACACACTTGATGACAATATAAAAACGAGTGGGTTCTGTCCAGCACTAAATTATTCATAAGGCATAAACTAAGTCTTACTGATTTTTTTAATAATACTTTATTTGTTGACAATATAGTAAAACTTATAGCTTTTTTATTTCTTTGAATTTATCTTCTCAGGCAATGCTTGGTAAAATGTAGTAGTTGATTATTGATCTGTTGGTTGTAGGTGCCTATGTAATATGATATTTTATAATGCTTTATCGCAACCAAATTCAATATTATATTGTTAAGGCCCTTGTATACCCTGGGTATACGGATGTACGCAAAAATGCACACTAAATTACCTTCTAATGTATGAAACACGAAAAATATTGTATATCACCTAATATGTGATATCCTACAATATTTAAACGTGCAAAAAGGGCAAAATATAGAGTTTTTTTTAAATAGCAAGAATGGTTATTAAAATATTATTATAATAAATAATTAAAAATCTACTTCATAGGCCTTGTAGTTTTTTTAGTTACTTACGATAAAAAAAGGGTTTTACTAAAACTAATTTTACAAGAAAAGTATTAAACAAATTCAAAATTAAAAAAAAAAACTCATGCAATAGAATAAAGATGTACATACAAACTGCTCCTTATTTCAAAGACGTATCTTTTGAGGGTACTAGGGAAATTATTTTCAAAATATACTAAATAGCCTACTATAGTCTCTTAAACTATAATTTTAGTTTTGAATATATTGTTAATTGAATTTAATATTTCAGAAAGAAGACAATTTGGAGGTGAAATAAGGATATCATTGATTGCTGTTACGATATAATGAAGCATGAGTATTCAGACGGGAAATTTCGAAGACAATTTGCGAAAAAACTCCTGAGAATGACAGGTTTATTATAGAAACTTGTAAAACTACTTATTTATTTGTTGGAGAAAGAAATATACAATCAAGTAATAAAAAACCGACAACAATATAGATTTTCAGAAAATTGGAGATTTCGTACGTGACTTTACGATTGATGAGTTGAATATATCTTGTCCATTGAATATATATTATATTAGAAAAAAAATAATTCCAATGTAATGTACATATAACTCCATACGGAAAATGAAGGTATTTGTGTCATTAGCAGTCGTTCAGAATTCTTTTTCGGACTCACTTAGAAAATATGCATTCTTTAGTTTACGTTTCTAATAGCTGTAGTATGAAATAATAATAATCACGAAGGTTCGTCAATATTTTGCTCACTTACATGCAGATTTGGAGACATCGTTGAAGAAAAATTACAATTTACCTCACCTCGAGCTTTTCAATTAGAAGTTGCTAGTCAAATTGATGCGGAAAAAGCATCTAATGGACATTTTCAACATTTGCGATCACTCTCAACATACCAAAAGGCATAATCTGAAATAAATATGAAACAACACCGATATTTTCTAATATTTAAAAAAAATATATATACCTATTAAAATATTAAACAATATTTTTTCTCCATATATTTCTCTGGGCTGGAAACTAAGGTTAGTTTGAAGAAATTGCAATATAGCAAGAAAACTCTCCACTCTCTCAGGGTGCAAGGAAGTGTTAATTATTATTATTGATATTTAGAATCCGCATAAATTTCTAATATGATGGAAATGTGGATCCAAGATCAATACAAAATAACCCTTAGGTAGGTATATTTATTTATTACTTCTCTGGCAAACTAACAGGTACCTACTATGTCAAATATTAATTTAATATGCACCCAATAACATGTTGGCATATTCTGGAGACTTACGATTTATCGTCTCACAGATCCAGACTGAAAATACAATTAAAAACTGTGTCTCCACCGGGAATCGAACCCGGGACCTTTGGATCAGCAGTCAAATAACCAAAAAACTGAGCCACGCAGGCCGACAGATATGTTGGCTTACCTTTGAATGCTATTATGTTCACAGAAAATCAAATAAATATCCTATCAACACTAGTGAGGAGCAAAAGCATGACCGGGGTAGTCTTGTTCTTGGTCTTGCATTTACATATGCGGTATTGGTCGGGCAAGTCTTGCAACTTTTACAAATAATATTTTGTATTTTTCTTCGAAAATTCAATAATTATAATGAAATATGACTATAAAACGCCAATTCGAACATTATGTCGATAGTACCTACATAGTTTAAATTGTTTACTTTTTAATTAAAAATATTATTTAGTAAGCTCTTGTATTGATCATGGTCTTGCACCCCCTGGTCCTGATCTTGGTCTTGCAGCGACACACGGGGCTTGGTCCTGAACGTGTCGCAAGACCAACACTGCAAGACATTTGCTCATAACTAATCATCACGTCTTTAATAGTTCATGTAGATGCTACTAAATCGGTTGTGAGAAAAACTAAAGGTTTATTATGTAGAAGAATATTATACTACGTAATGACTGTAAAAATAGAAGAATACATACATACATACATACATACCATCACGCCATGTCCCTTACGGGGTAAGCAGAGAGAATTGAGCGCCATACTTCTCTATTTTTGCACACATTTCTGGCTTCCTTTACATCCATGCATCGTCTCATACATGCTCGTCGATTGTTCAAACTTTTTATGTTTCCTTCTTTCAAAATATCATTCACATGGTCATGCCATCCCTTTCTGGGGCGACCTCTGCTATTCATACTCTTCTTAGTGATCTCATTAGTGATCTCAAAATAGAAGAACTTAGTGATCTCAAAATAGAAGAATCCATTATACCAATATCAGAAATGACATCATATGAACACGACATTGTTACAATAAGTGTTTTTTTTTTTTTAATATATTTCCTAGAACATAAAATGTTCAAATAATGGCCTGTATGTATGTAGTAAATAGAATTTGGACTCTTTTGAATTCTGTATGTTTTGAGTTGAATAAACACACCATATCAGATTATTTAAAAAGAAACCTAGAATTGCGTCAAAAATGTTGTAGATCAAAATTTGATAATAATTCATTCGTGTTACGTCCATTTTCGAGACGGAGGAGGTTGTCAATTCGACGTGACATTTTTTATATATGTTCATAAACATACAGTATTTTTAAGAAAATGACACAATAAATGTAAATATAAACAAAATGTTAATTGATTAATGCATACAAAAATAAATTATTCAAGTAAAGGTGAAGATATAGGAACTTGGATATTGACTAGTACTCTATACCGGATTTAATTATACGCTTAATTTCTAAAGCTTCTAATGCATCTAATTTAAGACCTTTTGACTCTAAATGAAAAAAGTATGCTCATTTTCGATGCAATGAGCATACTGAGCGTAGGCATTAAAAATAAAAAGTCATTGTGGATTAAAACTGTGTTATTTTAATTATTATAAATACATAAATATATTAAATGGTAAGTAAGTGATGCTGGGCATGATTATTTTTTATTTAATTTTGTATCACCTGTATATTTTGTCCAGTTATTGTTTGTATACTTTGAATAAAATAAAATAAAATAAAATTATAAATAAGACCTTTTATTTTATAATTATGAACTTCCACCGTGTAAACGAAAAAACTTAAAAAATATTGAATGTTGTTTGACTTAAAATCGATTTTTGTATCAAATTAAATACATACGTACAAGTCATTTTTTTATTTAATTCCAACTGGTAGTACTTTCTGGTATGCTGAAAGCCTTTCAAATTTTGATAATGACCATCATCTGTCATTTCAATATCAATTTCATTGACAACACCAAGCTGCAGGGTTCGAGGTGTCGTAAATTTCAATGTGTCTTATAAAGGTTTTATTTTCCTTCTTCTAAATGTACTATATGAAATCGGTGGGCCTTGATGTTTTACAATAATACAAATATTTAAAAAAATATTTAAATTCCACCAGTGTACTTAATATAAACATTTCATTGGCATTATTCAGTAACCTTAAATAAAGCAATATATTATAATTGATACATAAAAGACAAATTCTATGTAACTTTTCGATATATTATAGCTATTTGGATAGCAAACAAATTTATGTATAACCTACTTTTTTTTTAAAAAGTGAATCAATGTATATTATGAACAGAATCGGACCAAGTGTGCTTCCTTTGGGAACTCACTATCGCAAGGAATCATTTGAAACATGATTAGTGATACAATTCAAATGCGCATGTGCAAACGACCTTCGATGTGCGTTAATGTTCCTACAAACTTCATACAATTTGTTGTTTATAAATTGTAAATTGTGATTTTATTTAAGTCAGTGTGTAATTATGTAAACATGCATTTCATGAATTATTTATTGACTGTATCTAAATGTCTTAATAAAATTATTACAATTTAATGAATCGATTTATTTACACCTTACCTATAAGTTAGCATTTAAACATTAATTTAACATCTCACAAGTAACCATGTATATAATTTACACCTCACATATAAATATATTTAACTCACAAGTACACCTCACAAGTAGTCATGTATTTTTTTATTATTTTTTATTTTTTATTTAAAGGGTACATCGACAGACATCCAGCTCACAATTCTCACAAAAAGAAAACAATATTGGTTATTACTATGAGTGCTGTACGTCCAATTATGGATGCACACAAAATTACATGAGCTCTTACTCAATCACACACGCAAGTTACACAAGTATGAGTTACATAAATTAGACATAATTCGGCTACAAAAGTTAAGTAAAAAAAAAGAGGAAAAAAATAATTACATAATTCAATAAAAAAAATATATATATGTATAATTTACACCAGGAGCGAGCCTAGAACCTTTGAACTGGGCAAACCCTGAAAGAAAATTGGGAAATGTCGAAAATTTAATATTTTTTAGAGTTGTTGTTCATTCCAGTGGCCATAAAAATATTTTTAAAATGACATGCCAAAATAATATTTACATTTGTGGCCTTGTAAAAGCGTCGTATCTACGTACGGTTCAATTTTTAATCTTGTAGTATGGTTGCTATAAACAAATAAATTACTATTAGTTCTTGAATTTCTTAACATAATATTTATTTATTTATTTATTTAACTTTTTGTACATAATATAAACAAATATAATGCACACTGGCGGGCTTATTGCCATTACGCAATTTCTTCCAACCAACCAGATTACAAAGTGACAGAATTATACATGTACATCAACAAAAAATATATATAACTTCAAGATAAATAATAAAAAAAAAACAAAAATAACAAAAATGGGATTGGGAAGAAACAAGAAAAGGAAATCGAGATCAGGTGTATAGAGATAAATATATCCATAGGCAAGCCAAGATTTTCGGCTTCTATAAGCAATTCCGCTACTGATTTACACCTCACAAGTAAGCATGTAAATATATTTAAGACCTCACAAGTAAACATGTGTAAGAAAACACGATGATTCTTGTTTTCTTAGATATTTTTTTTGTGTTTTATTATTTAGATATTTTCTATAGTCTTCATGCAAAAATAATGTTTACGTGTTTTTTGTGAAAACCATTTTTGGGTTTTAACTCTTCTCCTCTGACCATAACGTTGCGCGCAAACGTTCTAAACTTCAGTCACCTGAAAGTTATTGAGGTTTTTCGCTAAAAAAATATTCTATAGTCATATAGAATATTGTTTTAGCGAAAAAATATTCTATAATCTTTATACAATATTTAATAGTATGGTTAAAATAATATTATATAGTCTTGATTTTTATCGTCTCACATAGCTAGACTGAAAATGCCCAAATAAATAAATTGTGCCTCCATCGGGAATAAAACCCAGAAACATTGGCTCAGGATAGAGATATCTTTCTTACCCAACCACGAAGGCCGACAATACCCCCTATTCAGTAACTATTAGGTATAACTAAAATAGGAACGTTCTAAAATTGTAGATTTTAGGTTTACGGTCTTATTTCAGCGTTATCAAATATAACCTTGGACTAAATGGAATAGGACGTTCTTAAAAAGTTACTGAATCAGACGTTTTATGAATAATTATGAAAATTATGAAATTTTCATCATTTTCATAATTATTCAAAATACATCTAATTCAGGAACTTTTTAAGAACATTCCGGCCAATATAGGTATGTTCCTATTCAATTTAGTCCAATTTGATATTTTATAACGCTGAAATAAGACCGTAAATCTAAAATCTACAATTTTAGTCATACCTACATATAATATTCAAAGCGCCCTTGAGGTGAGGTTATCACAAAAACGGCGCTATAAAAATAATCCATATTATTATTATTATTATTATTAGTATGTTCCTATTTTAGTTACAATAGTTGCTGAATAGGGGGTAATGCTTTATGTTCATGTAGGTATATAGTTCACAAAAACAACTGTAATATATATTTTTTATAAATTGTCTGTAAAGCCTCAATCATCCATTATAATTTGCCTACCCGGCACCCTGAGGGTCACGGCGTACCTAATGGTATTTTGTATTTATACTTACGTTCCATGCAAATAAGTACAAGAGAAAAGAGATAGCATTGTGTTTGGGATTCAAAAGATAGTTTTGGGCATGCTATCACATGAAATTATGTTCAACAAAAACTATATAGGTACCTGGTATGAGGTAATTTTCTGGAAATGTTTCAATACACCAAGGATATGTACGAAGTTTCTTCCATTATTTTAGTCATACCTACAAATAATATCCGACCATAAAAACTAATATTGAAAAGCCTGAGTAGGTATATATACCCAAGTAATTTTACAACCACAATAATCCTAAATTCTAAGATTTTTAATGTACCTATATATGCATTCTTAACCTTGAGTTACAAAGGATTCACAAAATTCCAAAGCATGACGGTAATTCATATGGAATTTTAGTATTTTTTTTGCATACATACAATCACGTTATGTATGTCCTCGTCGGAGTAGACAGGATTCTTTGAATGAAGCGATGAGTCTATTTCAAGAGAATGAGAGAAGTCTGACGTTCGGTTAATTTCCTTACCCCTATTAGTGAAGAGACGTGATGGTATGCTTTTCCAACTGTCGATTTGTTCAAGAGAACTTTGTTCTCTTAACATATCGACAAAGTTTCAAGCCAGGATACGCAAGATTTGTATGTAGGGTCTATATTTTTCACGGCTTTTCCAACTTTGATGTTACAAACACCAACTTAGAGGCTTCGCAGCATATATGTTCCATATACGGATTTACTCAGAATTCGGAGTAGAACATTTCGTGTATCTGTGTATGTGTGTGTTCATCCATCCATCTCAGAAACCATAAAAGCTAGCACGCAGAAAATTGGTAGAAATAAACATAGACAAATACAAAATTTTAAATTTTCATTTTCAAAGAAATTCCATAGCTTTCATCATTTTTTATTAAGAAAAACATTTTATTTATGATAAATTTATGTGTTTAACTGCTTATATTTCCGAAGTTTTTCAAAATATCGAAAAAAGCCGAAACACCCTAACTAGATAATTTAATTTTCTATAAAAAATATTTGCATTGTAGTACCTTTATCTTAATTTTTTTTAACAAGTTTTATAAAAATTGAATTTAGTGACGACATCGCTTCATACAATTTGTATGGCAGTCACTTATACAGAATATCTAAGACTTAATTGTTTGGTACTTCATCTCCAAACATACATACATACCATCATGCTGTTTTCATGTTCTCGGTAGGAAAAAAGGACTGAACTCCATACTATCCTATCTTGACATACATACCTACATGTTTTGTTTAGAAAATAAATTAAAATATTTCAAATATTTTTATTATTGCATATGCGCAAACATTGGATTTTTTTCCCTGTCGGGAGTCAAAGATATTTTTTAACAAATTTTTAATTATCTCAATAGAGACGAAGTTGGAATATTTATTGTTGGAGAACCGGGAAATCAAGGCACCTACAGGGCTTACGACCTGTCATCGGCTGGTTTACGTGATCACTTTATGCGCTTACGCAACGTTCACCAATTATGCCTTTTTAATGAGATCCCTATCAATTCAATTTTGATTAAAAATCTGTTAAAAAATAACTTTGACTCCCGACTTGGAAAAAAATCCAATGTTTGCGCATATGCAATAATAAAAATATTCGATTACGTACACATTGGTACAAGTAGGTAAATAAGACAAAAATGACCTTATAAGTCTGGCGCAATTCAGGGGTGACTTCTATGCGAAAAATGCATTGTCACCTCAGATATAAGAATTGTAGCTTTCATTATTTACAATAAACAATTCTCTCAATAGATGGCGTTACAACAAAATAAATAAAAAATAATAATAAGATTGTTGTTCATAATTTCACCCATAGATGGCTGCAGTAAAAATTCCTTATTTTCAAGCGAAAAGAATTTCAGTATTACAATATATAGAACTTTCAAAATTGAATTGATAGGGATCTCATTAAAAAGGCATAATTGGTGAACGTTGCGCAAGCGCATAAAGTGATCACGTAAACCAGCCGATGACAGTTCGTAAGCCCTGTAGGTGCCTTGATTTCCCGGTTCTCCTACAGTAAATATTCCAACTTCGTCTCTATTGAGATAATTAAAAATCTATTAAAATATTTATTAATTTGTGTTAAGTGTTTATAGTTTGGTACGTATTTTTTAATTATGCATACTATCGCCATCGACAGTTGGATCTCATGCGTTACATGCAACTAGTCTTAGTAGAATATCAATTTTCCAATTAAGGACAAAACATAAAAATATTCAATAAATACATATATACCAATTACATAATACCATCACGGCAAATCCCACAATGTTGTGTAACCAGCGACAGGTGTGCAGGTATGCACACATTAAAAAAGAAGCAAGATGCGTGTATACTAAGCTAAACGGCATCCAACGGCTTTGGTTTTTTCTATGTAGGTACTTCTTTGTTTTCAAGTCACTTTATACATAACTTATTTTTCCAATATTTTATTAAGTCGATCCTTAATTTCATCCTTCATTTTATCCTCTTTTTATTAAGCCAGGAGAAGGACTACCAATCTGTTTTGATTGTTCAAATATAGGAACATACATACACATACTATCACGGTACGATATTAAAAAAAATGGGGTAACCAGCGACAGGTCTTCGGGTGTGTATACCCACACACTAGTCCCCCCCCTAGAAAATTTTCTGCGGGCGCCCATGCTTCCAGTGATAAAAAATTAAGATTTACATCTTTGATAAGCATGAATTTGTAAATTTCTATTTTAAGAAAGTATATTATTATGAATTTCTACTGTGTTGATAATTGATGAGTTTTAGTAAATGTCATAGAACAAAGAATCGTTCTGTGGTAAATGTATGCGTAACGTTTTGTCAATATCCTTTTCTATTCAAATTTTCACTTCATCTGGGATTTCAACAATTGTGAATCACCATTTCCTGGAAATTTACAAACCAGTCATAAATTGACCATATTTAAAATATCCTCAGGGTCCCCAGGTACCTACTAAAATATAGTTTATTACTTATTACAAAACCCAAAGCCCCGACAGAAAGTCAGATATTTACAATTTAAATCATAGAGGGGCAATCAAATTGTTTATTTTGAAGATTAGAAAAAAATAAGATGCTGTTAAAATCCTAAATAAATATTAATGTTAATATATTAAATCATTAATTACATTATATGATCGTAACAAAAGATTCATATAAATAAATAAATAATGAACAGTTCCTTGCACCATGGCAATTTCTTCCAACTAACCAGTGTTTCCAACATAGAGAAGCAATATTTGCGTGAGAAATAAATTTCTCCTCAGCTGGGAATCGAACCCAGGACGCCCGCACAGAAACCAAACGGCTTACCAACTATGTTACGGCGGTCGACAATATGTAATTCAATATTACATTGAACATACATATACATACCATCACGCCATGTCCCTCACGGGGTAGGCAGAGAGAACCGAACGCTACATTTTTATATCTTGACACACATTCATCGCCTCATCAACATTCATACATCGTCTTATACATGTTCGTCTGTTGTTCATGCTTCTTACATTTCCATCTTTCAAAATATCGTTTACATGGTCGTGCCATCCTTTTCTTGGGCGACCGCGACCTCTTATTCCGTCCCTGTCAGTTTGTATATTTTCTTCGTCAGGCGTTCTTCGTTCATTCTCCCCAAGTGGCCAAACCATCTCAATGTGTTAACTTTCATTCTGTTAATTACATTTTTTTTTATCTTACATTCTTTCCTTGTATCTTCATTCCGAACTCTATCATACATCGTTCTGTTACAAATTCTTCTAAGCGATCTCATTTCAACTGCATTTATTCTGCTTTCGTGCGACTTCTGCCATGTCCAGGTCTCACTTGCATACGTCAGGGTTGGCACTACGATTGCGTTATGAATGGCAACTTTAGCGTCTCTTGATATGTTGCGATCATTCATAACTGGTCTAAGTGCTCCATTCACTCTGTTTCCTGCCATAACTCTTCTTTCAATATCCTTATCAGGCCGTCCATTCCGTTGGAACATATACTACCCAGGTAGACATACTCATCGACTTGTTCAAGCCATTCATTCTCTACTTTTATTTGACACACTGTTCTGCTTTCACTCTTTTCAACGGTACATTGAACAACGGTATTTTTATTTCATATATATTTAAAATGTGTCGATGGCAGAACGGTTGGGTTAGTAATCCAGCGGTCGCGAGTTCGAATCCTGCCTCGACCGATTTCGTTCACCTATAGTACAAGCATTAATGCTTAATTTAGGGAATGTAGGAAGATGTATATGTACTTGTTTATCAAGGACGCATTCATTTAAAAAAATATACTTATTATGTATAATAACTACATTTTATAATTTTTACAAAAGAAGACAGTTGTATTTAGATTTAAACGGTCGTATAAATTGTAGAATGCCTGGAGATGGAAGTAGCAAAAAAATATATTTATGTTAACATATCTGAAAAAAGGGTTTTTCTTTGGACAACGTTATGGTCCGCGTTTCACTATATAAAAACCTCTATTTCCTTCACTGCAAAATGCTGCTTCATTCGACTGAAATAATTTTTAGTCCATTTAGCTCGTTTGGTCAAACTTTTTTGAATAGCATTTTTCTTGCTCATAAAAAAAAACATATTTGTGTTCATAATGATAACAGTGAATTGTTTAAAAATATCCTCTGCCGCCAGAATATTATTAAAACCAAATACAATATTTGTGATGCCCGAGACTTTGAATATTTATATACCTACATACAGGGCCGGATAAACGTGTTTTTGCGCCCGTAGCAATTTATTTGAACTGCCCCCCCCCCCCCCCTCCCCCATTTTTTTAGGAAGTTTTAATGTAGAACTATTTAAAATTATGTAAAATTACATCGGGTCTAAAATGACGAATTGGTTTGTTAATATTACCTAAACCTACCTATATAGTTGTTTATTATTATTTATAAAAAATAGCCACAATTGGAGATTCATAATAATATTTGATTCATAATGGCCACTTGGGGAGAATGAACGAAGAACGCCTGACGAAGAAAATATACAAAGCTGACAGAAACGGAATAAGAGGTCGCGGGCGCCCAAGAAAAGGATGGCACGACCATGTAAACGATATTTTGAAAGATGGAAATGTAAGAAGCATGAACAACAGACGAACATGTATAAGACGATGTATGAATGTTGATGAGGCGATGAATGTGTGTCAAGATAGAAAAATGTGGCGTTCGGTTCTCTCTGCCTACCCCGTGAGGGACATGGCGTGATGGTATGTATGTATGTATGTAATAATATTAAATATTTCCAATGTGGTATTACATTATTTGAGTCAATTTTGTTTTGTTTGACAACACCAGATATAATGCCCAAATGACATGTTAAAAGTAGGCGAGAAAGATATTAGCACTAAGCGGGATTTTTTACATAGGTACACACCATCACGCCGAGCCTCTATCCGGATACGCAAAGAGGACCGAGCGCCATAACTGCGAATTTTTGATTTATATGATTAACATTATAGAATTTTAAGCGCCCTTTTTAAGACAACCGCCCTGACTTCTTGTTCCTGATTGTTCTATGATTTATCCGGCCCTGCCTACATACATTTATATTTCATTAATTTACAAATAGGTATTTGTAAAGTTAAATAAATAATTTCCCACGACAAACCTAAGCAATGTGAAACTCAAAATTATGAAAAATGTGTGTGGGCATACACGCATGTTTAATGCTTTATTCAATTAGGTTATGCGTATTCGCAAACCTGTCGCTGGTTACCCTACATGGTGGAGTATAACGAGGTTTACCTTATTTATATTCAGTAAGTATGTTAATTATAAAAAAAATGTGCGTGGGCATACACGCACGTGTAATGCTTTATTTTATTAGGTTATGCATATCCGCAAACCTGTCGCTGGTTATCCTACATGGTGGGGTATAACGAGGTTTCCTTTATTTATATTCAGATGATTTTCAATTTTTTACGTTTACTTTACCGTTCATTAATGCATAAATAAGTAAATAATTAAAAAAACTAGTCAATAAATAAATAAACAAGCAATTAAATCTACAAATAAAAAATATATAATAAATATTTTTTTTTTCTTGGGTTATCTTTATCTCTATTGTATCCTGACCATTGATCCGTTAGTTCATTCCGTTAGAACGTTCGAAACTTCAGCCACATAAAATAAATTATATGAAATAGTGTAGCTGTGGTCAATTTTAACCCATTTTTTGTAAATATTTTTAAAATGAAAAAATTGACCTCATACCTATCGGAATACCGAGCTCGGTGGTTGTCAATCAGGCAGAGTAGGAACCTACATACCCTCACACTTCTATACAAGGTCTTAAACAACCCCAACGCTTCAGTATATCTACGAAATCAATTTCAGAACACGGGTTGCCTCTTCGTTCAAATACTGAAAGAATGCTCAGTATTCCAGTACACAATACTTACTTTTTCACCACATCTTTTTCCGTACAAGCAGCTCGTCTTTGGAATCACATCCCATCGTTACTTCGAGTTTCGTTAACACTTCCCACTTTCGAAAGAAATAGGAGGAATCATTTCCTTACACATAACACTTAAATTTGTCTCCTTATCCTCTCTTTGTACCCCCCCCCTTCTCCTGTCCCCTCCATAAAATTGTTGTTACGTATCACAAATAAAATATTTTTCACCAAATGAATATGGTTGGTTGGAAGATATTGCCACTTGGCAATTAGCCCGCCATTGTGCACATGTGATCAAAAAGTTTAAAATAGTAAATAATAATAATTGTGAAATGTTTATTTTATTTGTAAAAGGCCCTGTTTAAATAAAATATTTTATAAATAATTCATTTAAGGATGTATAAAAAACAACGATACAAGACAAATTCATTGTTTAAGTATATAAAATTTTAAATTCTATCTATTATCGACAGTCAGTATTACATTATATACTGAAAATTTCTTCAAAACTTTTGTTTTTTCCTTAGGTTTTCGACAAATAATTAAAAAATACATATATTATTTTTTCAACAAAGATTTTAAAAAAGCACATATAATTTGTCAAATTGATTGAAAATACAATGATACAATCATAACCATTTGAAAATATGATATTCATTATTAAAAAAAGGTTTGAATTGTTAAAATGTATCTTAGATACAAAATATTAACATTTATTCGTATAGGTATTTTATTTTTCCAAAAATATTTTAAATAACAATAAATATGACTTATAGGTAATACAAAGACAAATCAAACTGTTATAAGTCATCAATGATATAAGTCATTATAAGTTATGAAATATATTATTATTCAGATCGATAATAAAGCAAAATATTTGAGAATATATTTTTTTTATATATTTCTTGATGTATTAAGAAAATATATTTATTATGTGAATGAAAGAAAATATATTTATGTGAAATCTTATGTGAATGAATCTTTTGAATGTCATGAAAACAGCTTTGATGATATATTAAATTTAAATGATAGGTACTGAAATAAACTATAATGGTTGCATATTTTATTCACAAATCTTATTGTCATGATTATTTAACTTAGTCAACTTTCAGCGTTTTTAATTGAGATATTCATGAAAATGGTGATATATAAATTGTCTTATATTATATAAATATTTGTAGGTTAATTAGTAAAAATTCATGGATGGTAATTTTAGTCTTAGCATATATTTTTAGTCCTTATTGGATGTAAACAAGAAAAAATCTCATTTGATTTAATTGGTAATTGAATATATCAATTAAAACTTGATTTATAATAATTTTCTGGTTGGTTGGAAGGAATCGCTAAATGGTATAAGTCCGCCAATATATGATATTACATGGTATAGCTAAATAAATAAACTCATTTTTAAAAGTCTCAAAAACATGCTTCTTTGACGTTTAAATTGTAATATTCTAACACTTTGGATCGAAATAATAAAAAAAATAATTACCTATCTGTAGAATTTGATAAGAAAAAAATAATTTAAAATATTAGTTTATAAATAAGTATTACCTACATAACTGCAGTTATTTATAAATAATTAAAAAAAATATATTTGTAAGATAGGTAAATGAACAGATATAAATATTTTATTAGGGAATATAACATAAAGAAATAACATATTTTTTTAATTGTGCTAAAAATATATGAAATTTATTTACGAGTATTTTTGCTATTTTTGTGGACCGTTGTTTAAATTGTAATATTTTCATGCTGTAATATTTTCATGCTGTAAGTTTTTGTTATGAATTGGAAGCTCTTTAGGTAAGTGGATTATGTTTAATATTTTTTAGATTATTATACTTGTTGATAATAATGGTTTGGTTTGGGGTGGTTTCACCTAAACGATATAAGTTTTTTCAGTGAAATAGTTGAAGTTCATAATTACAAATTAAATTATTCATATAAAAATAAAAACATAGATTTGATCCACAAATGAGAGTGACAAATGAGAACACAGCCGGCCAGCCAAGAATTAATGTATCCAGTGTAGGTATAATGACACTTTTACTATGATAAATTATAATACCAATCAAGATAGAGACTCATTAGTTGTTATTTTGTAGTCAAAGTTCAGTCGTTGATGGTTTGTAGGTCAAATCTCATCGTAGGTCAAATACAGATGGTGTTGTATTATTTCTGCTAGCAAGATGTTGAAGATTTGCACAAAAGTCCCCTCACAATTCAGTTATTGTAGATTCCTAGATGTTATTTTCCTTAAATATCATGTTTGTCTGAAAAATGGAATTAAATGAAGATATTTGATACTATGATAATAAAAGAGAATGCGATATTAAATTAAAAAATTAGAAATCTTGATGTGAGGTTTTAATAATACCAAAAACAAAAAAAAATCATATTTGATATATCATTCCAACATTTTCAAAAAAATTAGATGAAATTGAATTGAAAAATTTATGAAAAATGTAAAATCATGATTCTCGAATATTCTATACTGGTGTACATTAAAAAATGTTTAAATTATGGTATGATATGATACTATGCGACATGATAAATATTATGACATGATTCTATATGACATCATAAATAAATATTATGACATTGCACTAAATGATTATTGAACTATGAATAAGTACTGTAAGTAGTACCTACATATATATCAAAATTGATGACACAATTTTATGTAGAGTATGATATAATATGATACTAGATGACATTCAATTTCACAGAATATATGTTTTGATATGACACTAGCTGACATAATTTATTTTGTAAAAGATATTATAATTTAACAGAATAAATGTTATGACATGATATTAGATGATATTATAATTATACAGAATATATGTTATGATATGATACAAGGTGACATTATAATTGAACAGAATAAATGTTATAACATATTAGATGATATTATAATTATACAGAATATATGTTATGATATGATACAAGGTGACATTATAATTGAACAGAATAAATGTTATAACATGATATGTAGATGAGATTATAATTTTACAGGTAAAATTTAACGATTACGATGATCTTCAGATCGATACCGGTCAGTGCCAGTGTTAAAATTAAATAGTGAAACTAAAACTAATTAGTGTTCTCATTTATACCTAGATTAACAATATAGTAGAACCGGGAAATCAAGGCACCTACAGGGCTTACGACCTGTCATCGGCTGGTTTACGTGATCACTTTATGCGCTTGCGCAACGTTCATCAATTATGCCTTTTTTTTTTAAATGAGATCCCTATCAATTCAATTTTGAAAGTTCTATATATTGTAATACTGAAATTCTTTTCGCTTGAAAATAAGGAATTTTTACTACAGCCATCTATGGGTGAAATTATGAACAACAATCTTATTATTTTTATTTATTTTGTTGGAACGCCATCTATTGAGAGAATTGGTTTTTTGTAAATAATGAAAGCTACAATTCTTATATCTGAGGGGTGACAATGCATTTTTCGCATAGAAGTCACCCCTGAATTGCGCCAGACTTATAAGGTCATTTTTGTCTTATTTACCTACTTGTACCAATGTGTAAGTAATCGAATATTTTTATTATTCTTCGTCTCTATTGAGATAATTAAAAATCTGTTAAAAAATATCTTTGACTCCCGACAGGGAAAAAAATCCAATGTTTGCGCATATGCAATAATAAAAATATTAACAATATAATTTAATAGAACATAATATTATGATATTATATGATACTAGATGACTGATTATTTTTTATGATATGACATAATAATTTAACAGAATAAATGTTATGACATGATACTAGATGACATTATATGACATGATAAATGTTTTGACTCAATGAGATGATATGACATGATAAATGTAATGAACTTTTGTCAAAACTTTAATATACATATATTCTTACCTTCATAGCGCTATTGTGCAAATAATACGATGCCATTGTCACAATATATAAAATAAGCTTGAATATAAAAATAATTACAATAATGTTTTTCTTGTTATTTTTAGAAATTATTTAGTAAAAAGGGGACCATGGCAATAGGAAAGTTAGCCCATATCAACACGTTGACAGTCACATCTATCAATATCAAGCCCAAATTCAAAAGAGTTATAAATAACCAAAACATTTCGTCACACATTTTTAAAAATTAAAAATATCTGAGTCCGTCCCAGTAGGTGCACAGATAAAAGTGACAGTTGTTGATCATAGAGTCCGTGTCTATGCCAATATAAATAAAATCATGTAGGTAGGTACTTTACTACATTCTTTATTATTTTTAATAAAAAAAAATATTTTTGTACATATGTAAACATCCAAATTTGTAAATCATCCAATATATATTTGTTGTATATTATTATTGAAATATTAATTAATAAAATAATGTACATACACACAACCATCACGACGTACAAATTCACAACCAGCGACAGGTGTGGGGGTGTGGAATATCTTATTAAAGGAAGCATGACACATGCGTTTATGCTCACACACCAGTCTCAAATACTCATATCACTAAAAAGGCATTATTCATAAAAGGATGGTGTACCTCATTCCTATACTATGTGAGACGTTATTTTTATTTTTAAATATTTTATAATCAAATGTTTTCTTTTCTAAATGAATTTGAATTGAATATTTTATGAGCTGTTATAAGTAATATTATATTAATACACATTTCGAGGAAATATTCCTTTGTACTTATTATTATCCTATTTTGTATTTTGTGAACAGTTGAACATTGGAATTTCTATGATAATTTTATAATTCTTTAAATATTTTTTTGTTCCAAAATTTTACTACTAATCTGATGGGTTACTAAGTATGTAAGTAGTTAAAATATATTTAATACTAACTTCGTGGAAGGCAGACAAAGTTTGGCTAATATAATACACCCTAAATTGTAATGAGTAGTAATGACTATTACCAGTTTCATGGCTTTTCAATTTTAGTTATTTTATGAAATTCCAGGTATTGTTTGCAAAAGTCCATCGCTGACGGTTGGCATACCTGCATAAGCGATGGCCAGCGGACCAAATATTTAAATATTATTTTAAATATTTAACAAAACTTTCGACACACATAACATGATTTTGATAACATTTACAGAATTATCTTGATGGTACATTTTTTCACGATTAATAAGTGATTTTATACGACAGTTTTTAAAGCGTTTGCTTTAACCTTTAAAGGCGTTTGCAAGACCGAAGAAAACTGTAAAAAACTTGATAACATGAGCTCAATATTTTCGTAGGGTTGGCAGAGAAAATAAACAAACATAACTCAGATATGTCTATGCTTCCATTTACATTTATGTAACGTCTCATTCACTCTCATTTTAATTAAATGTTTTTTTATCAATTATCTCTCATTCAAAATATCCTATGCGTCTCTTTGTAGAACTCTTAAGTTTATTTCAGTACCTATCATGATACATTTTGTCAGTATAAATGTTTAAAATATTAAAATAAATGAATTTTAAATACATAGTAAGTATATTAATTTAAAATTTATTCACACGGTCGTTTAACACATACAAATACATCCTAACCGTCACAAATACACTTGTTTTAACACATGTTTAACACATGCAAACACATTCTAACCGTCACAAATACACTTGTTTTTTTATTAAGTTTAGTCCTTTCTACATTTTTTTATAATTGAAACCTTTTTTTTTAACTTTATATCCTATCAAATTAATTATTGTTAGGTAGCCTTTGTGGCTCAGTTGGTTAGGTATCTAACTGCTAATCTAAAGGTATCGGGTTCGATTCCCCGTCGAGACACAGTTTTTAATTGAGTTTTCAGTCTGGATCTGTGAGACGATTATTATCGTAAGTCTCCAGAATGTATTGCGTTGATATTGTTAGTATTACCTCAGAACAGGTTTCGCCTAGTGAGGTAGTAAAATAAATTATTAAAAAAACACTATATTCACGGTGTAGTTTTTCGTATTGTTCTTTCAAAATATTTTCTCGTGATATGATGTACTATGTACTCTCAAAGGTTTATAAATTATTTAAATCTACATCAATTTACCTCTATTATATTTTCTCAGCATATTTACATTTAATATTTATTAATTAAAACTATGAAATTTTTTTTTTTTTTTATATTTAATTTTACGTTCTACTTAAATTTTTTCGCAAATGGGAGTAGCGTTTGCGAAAAAAATTAAGTAGAACGTAAAATTAAATATAAAAAAAAAATAAAAAAAAAAATCATAGTTTTAATTAATTATGGAGTTCTACCACGAAGTGACAGTGTCCAATATTGAAAAAATTTAATATTTATGTTTTGAAATTGATATATGATATACCTACTGTATACGATTTGTATGAAATTTCCGGTATGATTTCTTAAATTAAAATTCATGATGTTGTATATTTATTATTTTGATACACCATGCATTTGGATTTTTGGTAGGTAAGATATATAAAATTTGTTTAAAAAGAACCAGAACTCTAAATAAAATTGATATCTTTAGGTATTATATTTCCTTCTAACATTATGTATACCTACTCTCTATTCTTGTCGTAAATTGTTAAATCAACCACAACAAAAAAGAACAAAAAAATATATATTTTTTGAGAAGATTTAGATGGTCCTCATCTACCCAAGTAAAAACCCCTGTAACTTTCCGAGAGCTGCAATGATATAGCTGTAGTTGAACCCATGTGTGCCTATATAAGGTCCTGCAGCCAATTTTCTTTACCTCAGTTGACTCATAGAACACACTAACTAAAGAACACAAGCCACCATACATACTTTGTACGCCAATACACATTACTGTCATCTATACTTGCGGTGTAAAAGCTTTGGGAAGGCGGGACCACCCAGGCGGAATATTTTATTTATTTATTTGTTGTATTACATTACTCCTTTGCATATTCATCCTCCATAATGCTTGAATAACATATTTTTTTCAAGTTATTCAAACATTATAAAGAACAATACACAAAGGAGCAATGAATAATTAATTAAGGTAAAATTATTTAAGTAAAAAAAATTTTATTTTTATTTTTTATTAGTAATAAAAACAATATACATATGACGAAATACACAAATATACTAATACAATAATAAGTTGTGTAGTGAAAATAGAAAATATAATTAATTAGCTCAATTTCAAACACTTTCACTATTGTTATTAAATAAAAATCCATCCATCGTAACAATGTGTTTAGATCGTGAATGAACGAAAAACGGAGTTGTTTCTATGTCAAATCCTTTGAGTTACACGAACCGACACTGCAATAGTAATGGGATTCTTTCTTCAAATTTTCCATTGTCTTTTTTACATAACAATTAACACACTTATTTTATTTACTTCAGCGTGACGCAGTTCTTCATTTCAACATAAAATGATCCATCCATCGTAACAATTAACAATGTCCTTGATCGCGAATGAACGAAAAACGGAATTGTTTGTGTCAAATCCTTTGAGTTACACGAACCGACACTTTATTAGCAATGGGATTGGGATTTTTTCTTCAAGTTTTCCATTTTTTAACACAATTCGATAAAATTTAACGACAGCAGCAATGACAACAAAGGTCAAACAAAAATGGCGATTCATTTCCAACTGTTTTCAACACGTTGAAAATATTGCCATATGATGAAATCTGTTCCCATAGTGCATTAGTAAAATTGTAATATAACATAATGATTTGATGCTTTTTAATATTCATAAAACATAGAAGTATTCATTTTTTTATTTAAAAACTATTTCGAAAGTAAAAAAATATGTTTTTTTAATACCAAACTATAACAAATAATAATAACATAAATAACATGCGTAAATTTTTAATTTTATTTTTACTAATGGTATCAACGATGAGTGCCGCCGGTGGCGCAGTCTGAGAAGTGCGGTCCTCACTAAAAAGTGGAAAAAAAGACAGACAGATATATGTCTATCTCAGTCTCTCAGGCGTAAATTATTTGTTCTAGGCTTGCGGGCCCTGAGTTGACTCAATACCTTCCTTCCGACTGTCAAGTGTCAATACAGTACCTACCAATAGTGTAATTAGTTAGGACGTGGTGGTGATATCATGTCGTCACCACGTCCTATTCATTGTTGGCATACAATACAAGAAGAATCTCATCTCCTGGTGGAACATACAAGTGCTTGCTGCAACGAAATTTAATTGGTAAATATTACATTGCATTATAAAATTATTTTTTTAACATTTAAATATTATTATTTTTATTGTCTAGTTTATTCGAATTATTTCTTCATTTCTTGGTGAACACACAATCGCTTGCTACAACGAACTTTAACTGTTTATTATTATTTTATTTACATTTAAATATTATTTTACAATTAATTTATGTAGTTCATTCGAAATAATTTAGAGATTCAACTCTATAAAATCTATTGATATTTTTTTTTTAATTTAACTTTTAAGTACATTATGTATGCATGTTAAGAAATTAAAACATTTTCATATTTTATTTTGAAATTAAGTATTTTTTTTATCTTAGTTTAATATATTTTAATTTTCTTTTTATTTTTTTTTACGGCGCTGGCCGATTTACTAATGATATTAATAACAATTAAGCACTACAAATAATAACACTCAATTATTATTATTACCATTATACACTTCCTCAAAAGAATTAGCAGATCAATGCGTAAATTGTAAATTATTTAAAAGAGCAAAATAAAATGCAACAAACGCATCATCAAGCTTTCAATTGGGAATGGTTCACCCATCCAGATACTTAACATATCAAAGGATTAGGCTCTGAGGAGGTCTCTATACTACCTAACAACCCTACTGATTCCCGAATATTAACGTTTAAAAAATCTTTAACGATTCTACATGTATTCATAATTACCGTTTTTTGCATTTTTATTATTAAATTTTTCGATAAATCTATAATTTCTAAATTACGGATTAACGATTTTGGAATAATGCCAGTGGCTGAAATAATGAACGGTAATATTATTATTTTACGAGAATGCCAAAGTCTTTTAATCTCATTACCTAAAGCGGTGTATTTTCTAATTTTTTCATCAAAAGTTTTTATAATATTACTAGTGAACACCCGGCAAACTTCGTATTGCCTGTATAATTAAAAATTGTCCTCCATAACCACCCGTCGCTTCAGACTCTTCAATACCTCCCATCCCTTCAGTACTTCCCGTCCCTTCAGTACCTTCCGTCCCTTCAGTACCTCCCGTCCCTTCAGTACCTCCCGTCCCTTCAGTTACTCCCGTCCCTTCAGTTACTCCCGTCCCTTCAGTTACTCCCATCCCTTCAGTTACTCCCGTCCCTTCAGTTATTCCCGTCCCTTCAGTTACTCCCGTCCCTTCAGTTACCCCCGTCCCTTCAGTTACTCCCGTCCCTTCAGTTACTCCCGTCCCTTCAGTTACTCCCGTCCCTTCAGTTACTCCCGTCCCTTCAGTTACTCCCGTCCCTTCAGTTACTCCCGTCCCTTCAGTTACTCCCGTCCCTTCAGTTACTCCCGTCCCTTCAGTTACTCCCGTCCCTTCAGTTACTCCCGTCCCTTCAGTTACTCCCGTCCCTTCAGTTACTCCCGTCCCTTCAGTTACTCCCGTCCCTTCAGTTACTCCCGTCCCTTCAGTTACTCCCGTCCCTTCAGTTACTCCCGTCCCTTCAGTTACTCCCGTCCCTTCAGTTACTCCCGTCCCTTCAGTTACTCCCGTCCCTTCAGTTACTCCCGTCCCTTCAGTTACTCCCGTCCCTTCATTACCTCCCGTCCCTTCATTACCTCCCGGTCATACGCTCGACAATTCATCAAAGTTTCATTGAAATTGATTGAACGGTTCCAAGGATAGTCCACCTTCATCGGTAAATTGACCTGATACCCGATGAAGAAGAAGAAGAAGATTTTTTTAATCCAGAAACCATCCCGGTCATACGCTCGACAATTCACCAAAGTTTCATTGCAATCGGATGAACGGTTCTCAGGATAGTCCACCTTCATCGGTAAAATGACCTGATACCCGATGAAGAAGAAGAAGAAGATTTTTTTTAATCCAGAAACCATCCCGGTCTTACACTCGACAATTCATCAAAGTTTCATTGTAATCGGATGAACGGTTCTCAGGATAGTCCACCTTCATAGGTAAAATGACCTGATACCCGATGAAGAAGAAGAAGAAGAAAATATTTTAAATTCAGAAATCATCCCGGGCATACGATCGACAATTCACCAAAGTTTAATTGCAATCGGATGAACGGTTCCCAGGATAGTCCACCTTCATAGGTAAAATGACCTAAAACTCGATGAAGAAGAAGAAGAAGTTAAAATTTTTTGATCCAGAAACCATCCCGGGCATACTCTCGACAACTCACCAAAGTTTCATCGCAATCGGATGAACGGTTTAGGAGCGCATTCAACACATACATGATACATACATAGATACAAACATTCAAATTTATAATATAGACTAGAATTTGGAATAGCCACGTCGCAAATATATGTTATTTTTTTAATTTTATCATGTATTATTAAATCGGGTCTGTTATGTTGAATTGACCGGTCAGTTAATATTGTTTTATCGTAATAAAGCGAAATATTATTATTTTCTAAAAATGAAATCGGATCATATTCATAATATGGTTTTATGTTTATCGCGTCAATTAATTTATATTTAATAGCTAAATTTTGATGTATTATTTTTGCTACTTGGTTATGTCTAAATGTATATTCTGATTGCGCGAGAAAAGAACAGCCCGATATTATATGATCGATTGTTTCTGGAAAAGCCAAACATTTCCTACAACTATCATCATCTACATTTATGTCTTTTATTATATATTTTTGATAATTTTTAGTTTTTATTACTCTATCCTGAATTGCTATTATAAAACCTTCTAAATCCGCGTCCAAATCACCAATACTCAACCATTTGTTTGACCAAATTTTGTCAACATAAGGTTGGTTGAGAAATTTTGGATGTATAGAATGAATTATTTTATTTAGCCACGAATTTAGAAGGTCGTCATTTATATTTATAATATTGTTATTGGCATTCTCGTAATTTAAATTTAATGTTGTTAAATTTTTGTACGCCTCACAGATTACTTTATGCATTAAAGAACTATCAGATTTTTTGTGAAAGAAAGTTTTTAGCGATTCAATTTGATTATTTTGTAACGATGTTATTTTTATTATACCCCTACCTCCTAAATTCCTAGGCAAATTGATTCGTTCAATCGCGGAATTAGGATGATGACAACGAAATTTAGTTAAACGCGTTCTAATTGTTCTTTCTAAACTATCTAAATCTGTTTTTGACCATTTAATAATTCCAAAAGAATATGTCAATATCGGTATTGCCCAAGTATTAATAGCTTTAGTTGAGTTTTTAGCTGACAGATTGCATTTTAATATTTTCGTAATTCTATCTTTAAATTTTATATTAATATCAAATTTTATTTTCGTGTGGTCTAATTTGTTAGACTGCGGATAACCTAGATATTTATAAACCTCCAACCCTTTTAAACTATCTATTTGAAAATTTCTTTGAATATCACCACCCATTTCTAGTATTTTACCCTTTTCGACATGTAAAGTTTTACATTTATCTAAACCGAAAGACATTCTAATATCATCTGAAAATGCTTTTATTATCCTAATCATTTTTTCCAATTCTGAATCAGATTTAGCATATACTTTTATATCATCCATATATATTAAGTGCGAAATTTTAATATTAGACCGTGGATGACCGTTAATTTTTATTCCATACTTAGATTCATTTAACATTTTAGAAAGCGGATTAAGAGCTAAACAAAACCAAAGTGGACTCAATGAATCTCCCTGAAAAATTTTGTTGCTATTAATATTTTCGCTGTTAGTTATATTATTGGTTATATTTTTGCCCTTAGTGGTTCAGTTGATTGTATATCTGACTGCTGAGCTAAAGGCCTCGGGTTCGATTTCCGGTGGAAACACAGTTTTTAATTGTGTTTGCAGTTTGGATTTGAGACGATAAAATAAGTTTCCAGCATGTAGAAACTTTTTATTTGGTGCGTGTAAAATTTATATTGACATAGTACCTGTTAGTTGCTCAAGAAGCAATACAACATAAATATATAATAATCTTGTTTTGTTAGTTTTAAAATCTGGTTGATTGGAAGAAAATTCTATAAGTCAATATTATGCCCAACTGGTGTGCAATATATTTGTTGATATTATGTACCTACAAAATGATAAATAAAATGAATCCCTATTATATTTTTATAATCCTTGAATTTAGCTACTTTTTATTATAGCGTAGACCACATAGTAATACTCTGTGGCGTAGACCACATAGTAATACTCTGTGGCGTAGACCACATAGTAATACTCTGTGGCGTAGACCTATGTAAATCGAACGATATAAAAAGACATCTACGAATTTATTTCCTTAGTACGATCGTTGACAAATTGATGTGACTACAAAGCGAAACAATCGTACTATTCGGAGTATTAGAATAAGTTAAACTATAAATCTTCTTTGATATTTATCTGTATGTTTTTTAAAATTTGAATATTTTGAATCGTTTTTTAAGGATACTTAAAAAAATATTGAAATTAATAATAGTTTTAATTCAATTTTTGAATTTGATGTTTTTTAAAGAAGATTTGTTCTCTTTATCAAAAATTTACCATTTTTAAGTTGATAGGAGAAGCTTGTGTAGTATAAATAATATTCAATCTAAAATAAAAAGTAACGATAAATGGTTTTCCTATGGATCGATGGTACGTTGCCGTCCGGCGTGGCACAGTTGTTAAGCCGTTTGGCTCTGTGCGGGCGTCCTGGGTTCGATCCCCAGCAGAAATATATGTACATTTATTTGTCACGCAATTCTTGCTACTCTGGACTGGAATCACTGGAAGAAATTGCCATATGGCAATAAACTCGCCACATGCGCAGGGTGTAAGGAAGTTTTTATTAATATTATTATTATTGTTTTGAATTACTGGTCTAGATATCCAGGGGAGTCATTAAGTTGACCTATAGCACAAGATTTCGCTTCTTTAAACGATGATGTATCATGTAATATTAGGTTTAATGACGGATTCTTTAAAAAAATATAATTAATTTATGAATAAATTACTTACCATTTACGTGTCTTTATTTTCAGGTTCAGAAGCAAAGTATAGAAAGAAAATAAATGAAGTAGGTACCTACCATATGGCCACCTCTTCATTAGTGTTCCAGTTGAGAAGGATTCTTCAAGTAACCCGGAGTCCCTACTTCCATTCTATCTGGTTTCGTCGAACACAGAACCACGGCATAGAACTTCAAAACCACAGCATTGAGTCAACTGTTGGTCCACTGTACTACCCATCATGTAAATCATTTTTTTTGTTTTTTTTTGATTAAGTAATTATTTTTGTCATTGTTTACATGTTGAATTACATATGTATATTGTATGATGTACATATTATTTTAAAATAATTTTATATTCAAAAATCATTAGTGTGTGAAAAAATGAGGTTTTATAAATATAAAATTATATGTAAACAGGTTTATTATAATTTGCTATATTACAGTTTTTTTTAATAAAATTTTATTTAAAATTATATTTTTTCAAATGCATGTATATTAAGTTAAATATTATTATGATAACATATTAAAATACCTACCCAAATTAATATTTAAAATGAAATCAAGAAATTGAAACCGTTTTGTCCTTTTTTTGATTTTTTATTTTTTGTTTTGCAATAATTAACTTAGAGCGAAGAAATTAATTAAATTTAAAATTACAACTATATTTATGTACTTACGGTCCAAGGGAAAAACATGAATTTTATGCTGTACAGATTTAATATGGATATCCCTATTTATTTTATCTGTATGGTGTAAAGTTATTTCTGAATAAAATTAAAACTGTTGATAATGTAAACTAATAACTTGGAACATACATAAATGTTTATACTATTGATTCTACACATGTACCGTGTTTTTTTGTCCTTAACTAGTTAGTACGGTGTTCGAAAATAGATTAATTATTTTAAGTTTAGTTGATAAGAATTTAGATTATTAAATAAAACATGTGTTGATTTAAATTGTATTGGAAATTTAATTAAATTTTATTATTTATACGGATATATTTCGTAAATTATTTCAAAACAAATTGTAACAAATTGAAAAATTGTATATTAAAATATTGGCAAAATTACTACACTAAAATTGACGTACAAGAAAATAATAAAAATTACTTCCATGGATTACTAGTTATGATGGTCTGATGATACATTTTGGATGTGACAGCAAAAAGTCTACTCTTCACTGTTGTCGTGTTGTTTTTCTGGAATTATAAATACAAATTATATTAGTTATGGCTGTATATTTTTCTTTAAATATATGTTATCTATTTCATATTAAATGTACCCCATAACTGACTACCGTAAAAAGTATTTCTGTTCTGTATTTATTATAAACTTAATCATTAAAAATAGATAAAAAATGGAAATAAACATTGATGGTGTGAAATTAAAAATGCTTATTATTTTTATCCCCAAAACCTCTTGAAATAATTTTATACTGTAACATAACTTGTTTTTATGCAGATTAAATGATAACTATAGATAGAAAAAAACTAATAATAAAATTAATTTGACATCAGAAAATATTCACTACACTAAAATTGACGTACAAGAAAATACTAAAAATGACTTTCTATTAAAACATCCATGGACAACTACTCTCTATTTCTCCTATGAATGACCAGGCATTTGCGCATGTCACCGCCCATTAGGCGTACTTATCCCCGCTTTACAACCATCTCTATTAAACCTTCAAGCAACGGCGTAAATAAATGGGATAAAAAAAAAAAGAAGTCAATATTGTGATATCACGTAAGTATTATTATTTTTAAACAATAAAGACAATAATTTGATTTCAATAAAGATAAAGACAATAACTTTCAATAAACAATAAAGACAATAACTTTCCTTATAAACAGTATTAATTTGGCACAAAGCACTCTTTGCAGGGTGAATTGCATAGTACAAAAAAAACTTGATTTCATTCTAATTTATATAATTATTAGGTACCTTTATAAAAACAAATAGTGACATAAGTAAGGAAAGTAATTGAATTTATTTTGAATGTCATAAAATTATTATGTGTAAGTAAATAATGACAAGAACAAAGAAAAGAACTTGATTTATTTTTAATACTATTAAATATTTTCTGAAAGCAAATAAAATCTTTTTTATTAATCTCAAAAACACGCTTCTTTGACGTTTAAATTGTAATTCTTACACTTTGGATAGAGAAAATAAAAAATAGCATTTTATTAGGAAATAATAATTAAAAATATCAGCATAAAAATAAGTATTACCTTACTGCAGATATTTTTAAATAATTAAGATAAAAATATATTTGTAAAATAGGTACCTACTTACGTGAAAAATATATAAAAAATAATTAGGGAATATAAAATATGGAAATATCATATTTTCTAATAGTGTTTTAAATGTATGTAATTTATTTACGAGGCTTTTTTATTCTATACTAGCTTTTATGTCCCGCCATTGGCCAAGAATGTAAATTAGTGAAGGAATAAGCAATCGTTTATATACCTACATAATATTGTCACACATAATTTTTTTTAACCGTAGTATGAAAAGTAGTTTGAAATTTAATTGAGTTTAAGCGGTGTAAAATCTTAAAGTGATGGCCACAATCCATTTGCTTTTATAATATATAAGCACATACAATTTCTGCACGCATGGACTATGGGAAATGATTTTAAATGTGACTTATTATAAAAAGACAACGTCGTAAAGAGTTTGGATTTGGCCACAACCCCTATTTTTATATTTTGTCATCGAACGCAAATAATGTGTTTTAAATATTTAGTAATTTTGGATGATGGGAAATGGTTTAAAAATTGATTAAACAAAAGTACTGAAAATATTCTAGTGTTGGTCCCATCCCATTCGTTTTATATATTTTTCGTCAAGTGTGCATATAGTTTATTATAGTTTTGCACAATAAAACTGATAGACTTAAAACTGACACATAAGTCTACATTACAGAAGAAGAAGACTTAAGCTATGTTAAATAGTTTTTAATATGAATATAAACGTTGTGAAGATCCAGCAATGGCCACAACCCCGATTTTTTTATATATTGTCATCAAAATGAAATGTGTAGTTATTGAAAATTAAGCAATATATGATGATATAATAAATGGTGTAAATTTGATTGAACAAAATTAATGAGAAGATTCTAGTGTTGGTCACATCCCATTCGTTTTTTATATTTTTCGTCAAGTGTGCATATAGTTTATTATAGTTTTGCTCAATAAAACTGATAGACTTAAAACTGACACATAAGTCTACATTACAGAAGAAGAAGACTTAAGGTATGTTAAATAGTTTTTAATATGAATATAAACGTTGTGAAGATCCAGCAATGGCCACAACCCCGATTTTTTATATATTGTCATCAAAATGAAATGTGTAGTTATTGAAAATTAAGCAATATATGATGATATAATAAATGGTGTAAATTTGATTGAACAAAAGTAATGAGAAGATTCTAGTGTTGGTCACATCCCATTCGTTTTTATGTATTTTCATCAAGTATGCATGTTGTTTATAATATTTCGTTACAATAGACTATTAGACATAAAACTAATCCAAAAGACTAAATAAAAAAAGAAGTAGAAGTATAAAACTATAACAAATAGTTTGTAATAAAAACTGACCCAATGGTCTACATAGAAGATGAAATAGAAGAATTACACATTAGGAAATGTATTATATTAAAAACTGACCAAAATGTCTTCATAAAAGAAGAAGAAGATGAATTTAACTATAGGAAATATTTTATATAAAATTCACCCAACATCTACATAAAATAAGAAAACGAAGAATTAGACTAAAGGAAATAGTTTGCATAAAAACTAACCAAAAGATCTACAAAAAATAAGAAAAAGAAGAATTAGACTATAGAAAGTAGTTACTATAAAAACTGACCCAAAGGTCTACATATTAGAAGAATAATGTAAGGAAATAGATTGTAGAAAAAGAAGAATTACGTTAAAAGAAATAGTTGGTATCAAAACTGGCCCAGAGGTCTACATAAAATAAGAAGAAAAAGAATTAGATAATAGGAATAAGTTTGTATAAAAACTCACCCAAAGGGCTACATAAAAGAAGATGAATTAGACTATAGGAAATAGTTTGTATAAAAACTCACCCAAGGTCTACATAAATTAAGAAAAAGAAAAATTAGACTATAGGAAATAGTTTATTTATGAACTGTCCCAAATGACTTCACAAAAGAAGAGGAAGAAGATATAAACCCCAAGAAATAGTTTGTAGAAAAAATCACCCAAAGGTCTACATAGAAAAAAGAAGAATTTCACTATAGGAAATAGTTTGTAGGTATATTGAATGTGTATTGTAGTTAACCTAAAATAGTTTAATAATTTTCCTATACAAAATCAGTATATTCTTGGTTTTTAAGTAGTAAGTATTAGGTATGTAGGTACCTACCTACAATGATGTTCTAAATTAATTCGAATTCGATTTATAACAAATTTTATTTGAATATCAGAATGTGTCCGTTACCATAGTAACCATGTTCCAACATGTGAAAAATATCAAATGTTATGGAGACATTTTTTGAATATGTAGGTACCTACATTGGTTTGTTCGATGCCATAAAAATGAAAATTGTCAGAAAAATCAAATATTTTTAACAAATTATGCAATTTTATTACGCCTATATCTTTACTAATAATTAACAGACTTTTACAATATATGTCTTAAAACTTGCTGTAATGTCTTGTGTTTCATTTTATTATTTCATAATCACATTTATTTCAAAGGTATATTATTTTAAAGAACATATTCATTCGGTAGGAAAATTAAATATCGTATGAAAAGATATTAAAATGGCGGGGTTATATGTACATTTGTACAAAACGCTTACTTTAAAAATAAGTTAAACATTATAATTAGACAAAATATTCACCATGTTTTTCACTTAAAAGCTAAGTTATACTTGAAAATATATTTTTTTCGTGTAAATACGTAGGTACTTCTAACTTTGAAACTAACAGATATTTGCGTGCAAAATGTACACTTTTTTGACAGATATGACTTGGAAAATTTTGTATGAAAAAAATAATTATTGAAATATCTTTAAAATTCAGCATTTTAATCGCATTATTTTTAGCGTGACACTGCATCAGGTATACTGGTACACGTTCGCACATAAATTAGATTTTTAGATGCTCTTGGTTTTTCAAAAGGCGTGAGACAAACGCACACACACACACACACACTAACATATTGATTGCTTTATTACTTTAGATTTATGGAGCGTTAAGTAAATTTAAAATAAAAATTCATATTAAAAGTACATAAAAGTTTTTGTCATAATACAGTTGAATCTCTCTAATAATAGTTTGGTTTGGGGTGGTTTCAGATAAATGCTATAAAAAATTCATTGTGTTTTCATTAACACAGTGGAAAATCATAATTATTAATTAATTTAATCTTACAAATAAAAAAAAACAGTCCTTGATCCACAAATGAGAATGACTTTAATGAGTCCATGCACATTTGCCAAACTCAGCCGGCAACCTCAGAGACAAGAATCAAAGTATCCAGTGTAGGTATTATGAGACTTTAAGTTTCGTGTGGCTCTGGTACTTGTATTCTCTTCGCACATAATACATATATATGGGCAGCGTGGGCAGAGTGTTATAGCCTTGGATCATGTTCTGTCAACCATATTCCACCGCCTCCGGTCTCGCCTCGTGGAGGATGCCGCTAAATTTCCTGAGATGGCAGTCTTGCACCATGTGCTTTATTGTTGATTGTGTAGTCCATTGTGACCATTGAAGACAAATATTAACTTACATACTGCACATATTTTCTTGTGGATTGGTTGTTATTTTGTAGTCAAAGTTCAGTTGTTCTCTTTTAGATGCTTGGCAACGTCGCTGGTCCTCTTCTTCCGTGGGCAGACTGACATTTTTATTTCTTCCCGATGTGAGGACTCGAATTTTTTTCTCGTGGATTGTTCCCGATTATTGGACCACGCAATTCCTTACTGGAAACGGCAGTTTCAAAAGCTATCTCTTTCGTTTTCACTTATCCGATTCGTCCTCATGTCAGCTTTGTGATTACCCTGAACAGACTTCTGAGCATATCCTATGGGAATGCACTAACTTCTCCGTGTCAACTTTCCGACGAGAACTCTACGACGATGTCCGAGGGAATTTATTTGGACCAATTGGACATGCGGACCTTGTAGCCACGAAGAGCTTCAGTATTGCAATATATAGAACTTTCAAAATTGAATTGATAGGGATCTCATTAAAAAAGGCATAATTGGTGAACGTTGCGCAAGCGCATAAAGTGATCACGTAAACCAGCCGATGACAGGTCGTAAGCCCTGTAGGTGCCTTGATTTCCCGGTTCTCCTACACTAAATATTCCAACTTCGTCTCTATTGAGATAATTAAAAATCTGCTAAAAAATTTTAGGGCTTTCAAGACTTTCTGTCTTAAATTCGGTGCACTATTATCATCACTATCACTGAGCAGTGAGCCAGTTGTTTCAACATGATTAGCTCTCTTTGGCACATTAAGTGCAGTGTCTGCAAGGTTTTAGAGTTCTCCGGACTCTTCATATGTTCTTTATGTGTTCTTTCAGAGTTTTGCAAGGGGCCGTTATTAGTCCCAATAAGCAGAACGGGTGGTGGTGCGGGAAGAACAGTCAAAGTACAGTCGTTGATGGTTTGAGGAAGGGATCTCATCGTAGGTCAAATACAGATGGTGTTGTATTATTTCTGTTAGCAAGATGTTGAAGATTTTCACGAAAGTCCCCTCACAATTCAGTTATTGTAGATTTCTAGATGTTATTTTCCTTACATTTAATGCCATTTTGTTTGTCTGAAAAATGGAAAAAAAAATAATAAAAGACTTTTGATACTATGATATAAAAGACAATGCGATGTTTATCTTAAAATTAATTAAACAATTGGAAACCTTGATGTAACACCAATAACTAAAAAGGATTTCATATATGATTCATCCATTCCGATATTTTCAAAAAATTTACCGATGAAATCGTAGAAAAGAAATGAACGAAAATTAAATAGTCAGTTAAATAGGATGATAATGCATTAAAAATTAAAAAAAAAAACTAATGATAAATGTAAAATCACGATTCTCGAGTATTCTATACTGGTGTAGTTTAAAAATTTTATTCGTTCATATAAATATTACAATACAACCTACAACTGAATATTATAATAATACTAACTTTATAAACTCTTCGGCCTTCGTGGCTCAGTTGGTTGGGTATCTGACTGCTGATGCCGGGTTCGATTCCCGGTGGAGACACAGTTTTTAATTGTGTTTTCAGTCTGGATCTGTGAGACGATTAATATCGTAAGTCTCCAGAATGTGGCAACTTGTTATTGGGTGCGTGTTAAATTAATATTTGACATATGTAGTACCTGTTAGTTGCCCGAGAAGCAACTAAATAAATAAATAAATAAACCTTAGATATTGAAAACTGAAAACTGAATTTTTAATTACATCGTATTTTAAAACTTGATGTTATTTGTATTAAGATATCATACTTAAGTAACTCGTGTTTTCGACTACATTTTGAAGTAAAAGGATAATATATCACTCAGGTTTTGTACAATAGTTACTTTTGTCAAACTTTAATATACATATTATATTCTTACCTTCAAAGCGCTGTTGTGCAAATAATACGATGCCATTGTCACTATTTAAAATAAGCTTGAACATAAAAATAATTACATTAATGTTTTTCTTGTTATTTTTAGAAATTATTTAATAAAAAGGGGACCATGGAAATCGGAAAGTTAGCCCATATCAACACATTGACAGTCACATCTATCAATATCAAGCCCAAATTCAAAAGAATTATAAATAACCAAAACATTTCGTCACACATTTTAAAAAAACTAAAAGTTCTGAGTCCGTCCCAGTAGGTGCACGGATAAAATTGACAGTTGTTAATCATAGATACTAGACTTTAGAATACACCACAGCTCATTTTTACTAAGATAGGATGATCTGTCAAAGTTCTTATTAAATGCGAAAATTTTCAACACGAAACATAATAAGTATCTAGTATTAAAAATCATACAACTACGTAAATGATATGTTGAGTAATATAATTTATTTAAAAAATGTGATCAAATAATACGAATTCATAATAAACTTATTTCTAACATCAAATGACAAAGGCGATGATAAGATTTTTCTTGCAACCAATTTTAATTAATTCATAATGTCTCTATTCCAACTGTCGATTTGTTCAGGAGAACTTTGTTCTCTTAACATATCGACAATGTATCAAGCCAGAATACGCGAGAATTGTATGGAGAGGTCTACTTTTTTCACGGCTTTTCCAACTTTGAAGTCAAAAAACACCAACTTAGAGGCTTCGCAGCATATATGTTCCATACACGGATTTACTCAGAATTCGGAGTAGAACATTTCGTGTGTCTGTGTGTCTGTGTGTGTGTCTGTGTGTCTGTGTGTCTGTGTGTGTGTGTGTCTGTGTGTCCGTCCCCCCCTTATAACTTTTGATCCGCTCAATTTACAGAGCCTAAAATTTCAGAATATATAAACAGTTACAGGCCTACAAAACTTTTATACTCGGAATTTTGAATTTTTGTTTCAGTCAGGGGTTATCAACTTTTGAATTTTTATTTTATTTTTCCATATATCTCAGAAACCATAAACGGTAGAACGCTGAAAATTGGTACAAACATAGACAAATACAAAATCTCAAATTAGTTTTTTCAAAAAAATTCCAGGGTTTCTCAAACATTTTTTATTAAGAAAAATATTTTTTTTATGATAAATTTATGAGTTTAACTGCCTATATTTCCAAAACTTTTACAATTATCGAAAAAAGCCGAAACACCCCAACTAGATAATTTAATTTTCTATAAAAAATATTAACATTGTAGTAGAAGATCTCAATTTTTTTTTAACAATTTTTTTAAAAATTGAATTTAGTGACGACATCGCTTCATACATTTTGTATGGCAGTCGCCTATACACAATATGTAAGAAGACTTAATAGTTTGTTACTTCATCTCCAAACATACATACATACCATCATGCAATTTGCATATTCTGGGTAGGAAAAAGGATCTTCTTCCATACTATCCTATCTTGACATACATACCTACATATGTTGTATAGAAAACAAAATATCTGAAAATATTCAATAATTTGTATCTATGGGTTTATAGTTTGGTACATATTCTTCAACTATACATACTATCGCTATCGACAGTTGGATCTCATGTGTTACATGCAACTAGTATTATTAATTGTCATGTCCATGTCTCTATTATGAGACATGGACATGGCAGAAGACGCATGAAAGTAAAATTAACGCTGTGGAAATGAGGTCCCTAAGACGAATATGTGGTAGAACGATCTATGATAGGATAAGGAATGTGGACATCAGACGAGAATGCAAGATTGAACGAGATATTGTGAGTAAAATGAAAGTAAATACACTACGATGGTTCGGACATGTGGAGAGAATGAGCGATGAGCGCCTGACAAAGAAAGTATACAAGGCTGAAGAGAGTGGAATAAGAGGTCGTGGCCGCCAGAGAAAGAGTTGGCATGATCATATAAATGAGATTTTGAAAGATGGTAATCCAACTGTCGATTTGTTCAGGAGAACTTTGTTCTCTTAACATATCGACAATGTATCAAGCCAGAATACGCGAGAATTGTATGGAGAGGTCTACTTTTTTCACGGCTTTTCCAACTTTGAAGTCAAAAAACACCAACTTAGAGGCTTCGCAGCATATATGTTCCATACACGGATTTACTAAGAATTCGGAGTAGAACATTTCGTGTGTCTGTGTGTGTGTGTGTCTGTGTGTGTGTGTGTCTGTGTGTGTGTGTGTCTGTGTGTCTGCGTGTCCGTCCCCCCCTTATAACTTTTGATCCGCTCAATTTACAGAGCCTAAAATTTCAGAATATATAAACAGTTACAGGCCTACAAAACTTTTATACTCGGAATTTTGAATTTTTGTTTCAGTCAGGGGTTATCAACTTTTGAATTTTTATTTTATTTTTCCATATATCTCAGAAACCATAAACGGTAGAACGCTGAAAATTGGTACAAACATAGACAAATACAAAATCTCAAATTAATTTTTTCAAAAAAATTCCAGGGTTTCTCAAACATTTTTTATTAAGAAAAATATTTTTTTTATGATAAATTTATGAGTTTAACTGCCTATATTTCCAAAACTTTTACAATTATCGAAAAAAGCCGAAACACCCCAACTAGATAATTTAATTTTCTATAAAAAATATAAACATTGTACTAGAAGATCTCAATTTTTTTTTAACAATTTTTTTAAAAATTGAATTTAGTGACGACATCGCTTCATACATTTTGTATGGCAGTCGCCTATACACAATATGTAAGAAGACTTAATAGTTTGATACTTCATCTCCAAACATACATACATACCATCATGCTATTTGCATATTCTGGGTAGGAAAAAGGATCTTCCTCCATACTATCCTATCTTGACATACATACCTACATATGTTGTATAGAAAACAAAATATCTGAAAATATTCAATAATTTGTATCTATGGGTTTATAGTTTGGTACATATTCTTCAACTATACATACTATCGCTATCGACAGTTGGATCTCATGTGTTACATGCAACTAGTATACCAAGTCAGAATAATAGGAGAGCATGTATGACGCGATGCATGGATGTTAATGAGGCAAAACACGTATGTCAAGATAGAGGTGTCTGGCGTTCGGTCCTCTCTGCCTACCCCAAGTAGGGATCTGGCGTGATGGTATGTATGTATGTACTATTCCAACTGTCGATTTGTTCAGGAGAACTTTGTTCTCTTAACATATCGACAATGTATCAAGCCAGAATACGCGAGAATTGTATGGAGAGGTCTACTTTTTTCATGGCTTTTCCAACTTTGAAGTCAAAAAACACCAACTTAGAGGCTTCGCAGCATATATGTTCCATACACGGATTTACTCAGAATTCGGAGTAGAACATTTCGTGTGTCTGTGTGTGTGTGTGTCTGTGTGTGTGTGTGTCTGTGTGTGTGTGTGTCTGTGTGTCTGTGTGTCCCCCCCCCCCCTTATAACTTTTGATCCGCTCAATTTACAGAGCCTAAAATTTCAGAATATATAAACAGTTACAGGCTTACAAAACTTTTATACTCGGAATTTTGAATTTTTGTTTCAGTCAGGGGTTATCAACTTTTGAATTTTTATTTTATTTTTCCATATATCTCAGAAACCATAAACGTTAGATCGCTGAAAATTGGTACAAACATAGACAAATACAAAATCTCAAATTAGTTTTTTCAAAAAAATTCCAGGGTTTCTCAAACATTTTTTATTAAGAAAAATATTTTTTTTATGATAAATTTATGAGTTTAACTGCCTATATTTCCAAAACTTTTACAATTATCGAAAAAAGCCGAAACACCCCAACTAGATAATTTAATTTTCTATAAAAAATATAAACATTGTAGTAGAAGATCTCAATTTTTTTTTAACAATTTTTTTAAAAATTGAATTTAGTGACGACATCGCTTCATACATTTTGTATGGCAGTCGCCTATACACAATATGTAAGAAGACTTAATAGTTTGTTACTTCATCTCCAAACATACATACATACCATCATGCAATTTGCATATTCTGGGTAGGAAAAAGGATCTTCCTCCATACTATCCTATCTTGACATACATACCTACATATGTTGTATAGAAAACAAAATATCTGAAAATATTCAATAATTTGTATCTATGGGTTTATAGTTTGGTACATATTCTTCAACTATACATACTATCGCTATCGACAGTTGGATCTCATGTGTTACATGCAACTAGTATTATTTAATACTATTTTAACCGCACCGAAAATTATACAGGATGCAATAAAATACGACAGTGAAATAATAGTGTGATGTGTAGGTACATAATTATTCACTCCTTTTAATTTTTTCCTTAGGTTCATTTAGTCTTTATGAATAATATAGCCACTCGCGTCAGTGACTTGCTTTATAAATTGAATGAAAATTGGATGCCGAAAATATGTTATCAACACCATTGTCATTTGAGGTTAGGAATAAGTTTATTATTCGCATTTGATCACATTTATCGATTAAATTAAATTTCTCGACATATTATTTACGTGATTGTATGATTTATTCTATTTTTAATACTAATTATTTTTGTGTCGATATTTTTCGCGTTTAAATCAACATTGACACCACATCCGATCTTTGTAAAAAATGAGCTGTGGTGTATTCTAAGGTTTAGTATCATATACTTCGTGACTGTGCCATAATATAAAATCATGTAGGTAGGTACTGAACAACATTCATGATTATTTTTTAAATAAAAAAAAAATATTTTTGTACGTATGGTAACATCCAAATTGTCAAATAGATAATAATTGTATGAATCCTATTGATTTTCTAATCAATAAAATAACGTATGTAGATACATAACATCATGGCATATCAATTCACAACCAGGGACAGTTGTGGGGGAGTGCATTACCTTATAAAAGGAAACATGACACATGCGTGTATGCTTACACACCAGTATCATCACACCTATAAAGGCAATATTCAGAATGGATAGTGAACATCATTACTGAATTATATGAGATGTTATTTTATAGTTGAACGATTTCTTTTCAAAATGTATTTAAATGTAATATTTTACGATCGCATATAACATGTAGCTATATATTTTTTAAATATATTTATTTAAATATACGAGTTCAATAATTGTTGATTAATTAATTTATTAATTTATTTACTTATTTATTTATTAAATAATTTATTTATTTATTTAATAATTTTTTAATCATTTATTTATTTATTTTTAATTTATTTATTATTTATACTTACACGTAAGAAATTACATCGATATCTCGTTCCGTTTACACACAGTCGTCGTTAAGCAAAATAATACGCAAACATTGGATTTTTATGATAAATTGTATACCTCAACAGAGACGAAGTTGGAATATGTAGTTATAGGATAACCGGGAATTCAGGCAATAACATGTCTTGCGACTTGACTTTGGCTGGTTCACGTGATCACTATAAGCACCTGCGCAACGTTCTCCAAGTATGCCATTTTATTGAGTTCCCTTTACAATCCAAATTTGTATATTACATAATGTTGTGATGCTATATTCGAGACTCTCACAACATACATATTAATAATTAGTATTAACCATTTTTATTATAATTATTAATAATAATTTATAAAAATACGCATGAACATAGACGATTTGTATGTATATTTGTTGTTGACTTAATAGTATTATGTCTATAATATTTGTTTTGGGATACGCGCTCGTGTAGGGCTTGCTTATTTGAGGTAATGCACACATGCACACTAATCGCTGGTTACCCAGCATTGTGGGATATGCCTATTCATATATTTTTCTTTTTCTTAATTTTCAATGTATGTAGGTACCAACCTACCTGGGAAGAGACCATTATAAGGAAATATTCCATTACACTATACCCAATATATAATATTTTAAAGGTACCTACCTTCCTCATATTTTGTAAACAATTCAATGTAATATGTAAACCCTGACTTTGAACAAACGAATTTCCAAGATATTTTTATGACTCTCAATATTCAAATATTTTACTAATAATCTGATGGGTACCTAACTAAAGTAAGTAGTTAAAAGGTTTTTAATACTTCGTGGAAGGCAGACATTACTTAACTAATATAATAGGTACACCCTAAACTATAATGAGTATTACAGTTTCAAAGCTTTTCAATTTATATTGTTTTATGAAATTCCAGGGATTTTTTGCAGAATTTCAATGGTGACGTTTGGCAGACGTGCATAAGTGTTAGCCAGCGGACCAAATATTTCAATATTATTTTTAGTATTTGACAAAAGTTTCTACATACATTAGATGATTTTTTTATTTTTTTGGTCCATTTTAATAATGTATTTTACCATTAATGAGTGATTTTTCTTCTACCGATTTCAAAAGTTGTAAAAAATAAATACATACATGAGCCAATTATTTTTTAAGGGTTAGAGAAAATAATTTAACATACCTACATACTTTAAAATATTAACGGATATGTTAGTGATACCATTTAAATTTATGCGACGTCTGATTTTAATAAAAAATAAATTCAACTATTTTTCAATCAAAATATACTGTGTGTCTTTTTGTAAAACTGTAAAGATTATTTCCATTACATATATTTATTTATGCTGACAAAGTATAAAAATATAAAAAGTACAAATGAACAAGTCAATTGTGAGGGTTTGTTTGTATATGTGAATGGACGATGCGAATAAATTTTAACAAAACATATTGTTTAATCAAAAATTATTTAATTAAAAATTATATTTATTTATGCTGACAATACAGCAGCAGTATTGTCAGCATAAATAAATATAATTTTAAATTAAATAATTTTTGATTAAACAATATGTTTAGTTAAAATTTATTCACATCGTCCTCTCACATATACAAACAAACCCTCACAATTGACTTGTTCATTTGTACTTTTTATATTTTTATACTTTTATACCTTATTGAAAATTTGTGTGTGTGTGGCATAAATGTATTGCGTTATTATGGTTAGTATTACCTAAGAACAGGCTACGCCTAGTGATGATTTAGATTACATTTTTATATTTAAGTTTAGTTATATAGTATTGATTGTATTTTGGGAATAAATAAATTAAAAAAAAATACTATATATTCATTGTGCACTATTTGTATGGTTGTTCTTTCAAAATATATTTCACGTGATCATGGTATACTCTCAAAGGTTTTCTTTGGCAATACGCTATAAATAGATTCTTTAAATTTACAATTATTTTTAATCTAGATGGGTCGATGGCAGAGCGGTTAGCGCGCTGGGCTAGTAATCCAATGGTTGCGAGTTCGAATCCTGCTTCGACCGATTTCGTTCACCTATAGCACAAGCATTTATGCTTCATTTAGGGAATGTAGGAATATGTATATGTACTTGTTTAACAAGGACATATTAATTTTTTGTCAAAAAAATATCAATTTACCTCAGAAAAAAAGGTATTCTTTTTTAATTAAAAAATTAATGTATCCTTGTTAATCAAGTAGATGTACATCTTTTTATATTTATGCTTAATACTAGAACAAATAAAGTAATTACTACATCTTTTTTAATAGAGGTCTTTTATTTAGAAAAATATCTATCATGATCTTCATCCAAAAAATCTTATATTGATATCATCACGCATGTGTAAATAAAATAATATTTAAATAAATGAAATAACTAATCATTTAAATCGAAAACAAATTCATATAAATTTTTGTATGAAATTATATGTACGATTTAAAATTCATGACGTTGGTCATTATTTTGATACTCCTCGAAATTAGAAAATGTAATAAAATAAATTACCTAATCCGTTTTATCTAAAAACAAATAATAAATTTTGTAAGCAGTTTGAGTTAAGATTTCTTGAATTAAAATTTAAGATGTAGTAGGTATATACATACATTTTTGATACTCCTTGAAATTAGCAATCTTGGTAGATCAATGTATCTAGTTATATAACATTTGTTATATAACTAGAACCAGAACTATAAATAAAATTGATATCTTTAGGTATTATATTTCCTTCTATCATTATAGTTTCTATTCCTGTCGTAAATTTTTAAATCAACCACAACTAAAAAGAACTAAAATTAAATATTTTTGAGAACTTTAGAATGTCCGCGTCTAACTAATTTAAAACCCCTGTAATTTTGTAAACATTCCGAAGAACTGCAATTATAGCTGTAGTTGAACCCATGTGTGCCTATATAAGGTCCTGCAGCCATTTCTCTTTACCTCAGTTGACTCAATACCTTCCTTCCGTCTGTCAAGTGTCAATACAGTACCTACCTATAGTGTAGTTAGTTAGGACGTGGTGGTGATATCATGTCGTCACCACGTCCTGTTCATTGTTGGAAGACAATACAAGAAGAAGAAGAATCTCATCTCCTGGTGGAACACACAAGTGCTTGCTACAACGAAATTTAATTGGTAAATATTACATTACATTATATTATTTTTTTAACATTTAAATATTATTGTTTTATTTGTCTAGGTCATACGAATTATTTCTTCATTTCTTGGTGAACACACAATCGCTTGCTACAGCGAACTTGTTATTAAGTATTATATTATTTTATTTACTAAACATTCAAATATTATTCTACATTAAATTTATGTAGTTCATTCGAATTATTTTAGAGATTCAACTCTATAAAATCTATTGATATTGTAGTTTTGTTTAATTTATACATACATACATAACATCACGCCATGCCCTTCACGGGATAGGCACAGAGAACCGAACGCCACTTATGTCTATCTTGACATACATTCATCGCCTCGTCAACATTCATTCATCGTCTTAATACATGTTCGTCTGTTGTTCACGCTTCTAACCTTTCCGCCTTTCAAAATACCGTTCACATGGACGTGCCATCCCTTCCTTGGGCGGCCCCAACCTCTCATTCCATTCCTGTCCGAAATGTATATTTTCTTCGTCAGGCGTTCCTTTCACTTTCGTGTTCACTTTCATTCTATTAATAACATCTTTCTTTATCCTACATTCTTTCCTTATGTCCTCATTTCTGATTTCTTATTGTTTAATTTAACTTTTACATTATGTGTAGGTACGTGTTAAGAAATTATAATATTTTTTATTTTATTTTGAAAAAGTATTTTTTTGTTTTGGTTTAATATATTTTTATTATCTTTTTTACTGTCGCTATAAATGATTTCGCTGTTGGTTATATTTTGGGCCTTTGTGGTTCGGTTGGTCGGATATCTGACTGCTGTGTCTCCACCGATCTCGGGTTCGATTTCTGATAGAGACACAGTGTTTAATTATGCTTTCAGTCTGGATCTGGGAGACGATAAACATAATGAGTCTCCAGCATGTGGCATCTTGTTATTGGGTGCGTGTTAAATTAATATTTGACACAGTACCTATTAGTTGCCCGAGAAGCAATACAATATACTAAAATTAATTATTATGTTGTTTTGCTTGAATTTAAATCTGGTTGATTGGAAGAAATTGCCGAAAGTCAATTAGGTCGCTAGTGTGCAATATATTTGTTTAAATTATGTACACAATGACAAAAGGAATCTCTATTATAATTTTATTAGGTAATCCTTGATAATTTTTTTTTATTATAGCGATATAAACTACGTTTTGAACTCCATATTAAATCAAACGGTTTAAAAAGGTCTACGAATTTTATTCCTTATAAAAATACTAACGTTGAAAAATTAAAGTGACCTCAAGGCGAAACGATCGTCCTATTCAAATATTTACCTATATGTATGTTTTTTTGAAAATGGAACATTGAGAATCGTTATTTTAGTATATTTAAAAAATTTCGAAATTAGAAATATTTATTTGAAAAAAAAATAGTTTTTTGTTTTTAAAGAAGATTTTATCTCTCTGTCAAAAGGGTATTATTTTTAACAGGTTAGGCGAAGCTTGTATCTTATATTCAATATAAAATAAAAATGAACGAATAACGTTTTTTTATGGATCGATGTTGCAATGTTTTTGAATTCCTGATCTAGAAATTATGTAAACCTATAGCACAAGCTTCCGCTTATCAAAAGGACGTACGATGATGTATCATGATATAAATTACAATGACTTATCAATGACGTAAGAATGATAATTTTTTAATAATTTACTTACCATTTATGTGTCTTTGTTTTCAGGTTCAGAAGCAAAGTACAAAAAGAAAAAAAATGATGTTGGTACCTACCATATGGCCACCTCTTCATCAGTGTTCCAGTTGAGAAGGATTCTTCATGTAACCTGGAGACCCTGATTCTATTCTATCCGGATTCGTGGAACCCAGAACCACGGCATAGAACTACAAAACCACAGCATTGAGTCAACTGTTGGTCCACTGTACTACCCATCATGTAAATCAAATTTTTCGTTTTTTTTTTATTAAGTAATTCAATTATTTACATTTTTGTGTTAATAGGTGTTGAAATAAAAGTATTTTTTTGTTATACGACTTATAATATACATTTTTTAATTTTCTTTGTCATTGTTTACATGTTGAATTACATTATATTGTATGATGTACATATTATTTTGAAATAATTTTATATTCAAAAATCATCGTGTCCGAAAAAAATGTGTTTTTTAAATATAAAATTATAGGTTAATAGGTTTATTTTGATTTGACATGTTACAGTATTTTTTTATTAATATTTATTTTAAAAACACAATAGTACAAATGCATGTATATTAATTTAAATATTATTATGATAACGAACTTAAATACCCCAATTTTTACTTTAGTGAAATCAAGAAATCAAAACCGTTGTGCCCTTTTTTTATTATTATTTTTTATTTTTTGTGTTGCACTGATTTACTTACACAGATGAATTTAATTAAATATATAATTACAATTATATTTATGTATGGTCCAAGGGAAAAACATTAATTTAATTTTGTGCAGATTTTTAATGAAAATACCTATTTATTTTATCTGTATGGTGTAAAGTGAATTAGAATAAATATTCAATAAATTTAAAACTGTTGATTATATAAAACTAATAACATGGAACATACATAAATGTTTATACTATTGCTTCTACACACGTGCACGAAATATTTACAATGTGACGTGTCTTTTTGTTCTTAACTAGTTAGAGTACGGGTTTCGAAAGGTTTTAAGTTACCACTTTTATATACAGGGGTGCGTGGTAACTTGAAAAAAAAAGTAAAAACAGTTAAAATAAAAAAATAAATACTAAAATGACACACCTACTATTTACAAGTGTCATTTTTTAAAATTGAATATATGTAATTAACCGCATTGAACAGGTGTGTCTAAGGTGATGAACTAGTTAAGTGCAAAATAGATTAATTATTTTTAAAGATTAAATAAAACATGTGTTGATTTAAATTGTATTGGAAATTTAATTAAATGTTATTATTTATACGGATATATATCTGAAATTATTTCAAAACAAATTGTATTTTTGCACTAAGAGAAACAGGCTCTCTGTTGATGACTTGAAAATTACATATATTATTATAAAATATATGTAAAATATAACCGATTTTAAAATTTGAAAAATAATATTTAAATTGATATACATGCATGCCTGGTTTGAGTTAATCTACACAATATTTCACATTTAATGTACCCCATAACAGACTACCCCAAAGAATTAGTTCTGTTCTGTATTTATTATAAACTTAATCATTAAAAATAGATAAAAAATGGAAATAAACATTGATGGTGTGAAATTACAAATGCTTATTATTTTTATCCCCAAAAACTGTTGAAATAATTTTATACTGTAACATAACTTACAATAATGTGTTTATACAGATTAAATACTGACTATGGATCAAGAAAACTAAGACAGAAATGTAAATTTTACATGAAAAAATATTGGTAATGCAACAATGGCAGATATTGAAAAATTGTATACTAAAATATTGGCAAAATTACTACACTAAAATTGACGTACAAGAAAATAATAAAAATTACTTTCTATTAAGACATCCATGGATAACTAGTTCTGATGGACTGATGATATATTTTAGATGTGACAACAAAAAGTATACTCTTTACTGTTGTCTTCTTGTTTTTCTGGAATAATAAATACAAATTAAATTAGTTTTGGCAGAATATTTTTCTTTAAATATAAGTAAACCTGCACTCGAGTCTCCATTGTATCTATCAAACGCTCTGAGACGACTTGAAGTTGATAAGGAATAAATTATTTTATTTATTTATGTTAAAGTTGGACAAAAAACAGCGTTAAGACATAGTACAATACAATAGTAACATCAAGTATTAAGGCCTATTACATTTTGTCGTTATGATTGACATAAAATAATACAAGTTTGCAAATATTTAATTAATGAATTATTTAATTAAAAAAAAAAATGATTTCGTTCCACATGAATTACTCAACGTTTTTATAAAATATTTATTAAATACTAAACACAAAAGTTTCAAATATCACCAACTTCGCTAAAAAAATGTTTGGTAACTGTTTATATAAAAGTCTTGTTCTTTTCCGATTGCAATTTTTTTTATGTCAATTGATAGATAATCACGTTTATGTTATAAGAAAGTTTAAACATTTTTGACGAAAATGCTTTGTAAATAAAAAAACGAGGTGTGGTCAACGCTTAACTCCTCACTACCAAGTCACACCACAAATTATGAAAAGAGTTTGTTCAATATTTTTTATTATAGTATTTTATTATGAAAATATGATATTTCTTCAATGCTATTTTATGAAAGTGATGTGGCTTTTAATCAAATTGAAAATTCAAATGTTAAGATTCCTGAGCTTGAGAAGCACTATTCACATGTCCTGTAATATCTAATGGGGTCCAAGTGAGCATTAAATATAAAAAATATACAAAATTTGAAAATAATTGAATGGGTACTTTAATCTATAATCGATAAAGTAAAATAAACACGTCGTACAAAGTACACATCACACACACACACACACAGATACATTGTGATGAAACTTTGCCTTAAAAATTGCGAAATCATAACTCTCCACTATATCTCCTTGGGTTTGTGAGGAGTAATAAATGAACACATGAAAAATATATAAAGTAATCCATTACAACTTTTTAGATTTTCGGATACTACATATTTGATTTTACGATTTTCACCATTAAGAAACAGTACCTACTGTTACTATAAACATTCAATTAAAACGGTGCCAAAATCACGTTAATTATTAAGTACGATATTATTTATATTAAACATTATTTTATTAAGTAAAACAAAAACCAAACACAGTTTAACAAAACAACAAGAATCTTTAAAAAAATCATAGAAAAATTATAGATACGTATTCCTACCAACACAATCTTTATTCTGGTTATTAAAAATATAAAATTAAAAACTTTTGATTTAAATAATATTCACTCTTTGTAAGTATATAACAACTGAATAAAATCCTTACTAATTTATTCTAACATTTAGGTAAAATAAGTTCGGTAAACATGATTGCGTCCAGTTATCATTGGGATTCGCGTGAGCGAGTCGCATTTTTTATTTAACTTTCATATACACCCCTTTAAATACGTATTCGGAAATAGTATAATAAGTACCTAAATAATATTGTAAAATCTAAATACCTGTTACCTAATTAATTTTCAATTATATATAATTCAACATAATGTGCATGAAAATAAAACAATTTTTGAATTCGCATAAAAAGTACCTATTACTAATACGTTTATTTATTTATAGATTTTCGGGTAACTAACAGGTATTATGTCAGACAATAATTTAACACGCACCCAATAACTAGTTGCCACATTCTGAAGACTAACGATTTAGAAACTACAATTAAAAACTGCTTCTTCATTATCACCAACTGTATCAACATTTTAAAATATTAAATTTCATGTAGGTAGGTATCTATCTGTTCAATCAATATAATTATTCTGAAAATGATGTTATTTTGCAAAAAATAACAAAATAACAAATGTTTTAAAGATAATCTACAAGGTACCAATCCGCACTCCATCCGACACATTATTTAATGACTTTAATATACTAAACATATCACAATTATATGCAAAGAACGCTTGTACATACATATATAAAAACATAGAAAAACTTGACTCTACGCAAACATCTAGACCAACTAGACAGACGAAACAGGCTAAACTCCTAATACCTAGACTCAAGACAACTTTTGGACGACAAGACAACTACCTTTAACACTTAGACAAAACAGTAACCTGAAAATATTTAAGCGAGACATTAAAATTTGGATTAAAAAAAAGGGCAGAGACTATATTAAAAATAAATTAATCACCTGAACTCATAAAATACTCCCAAAGTTACTAACCAAAACTGAAAACTAATAAGACATCTATACACTGTCTCAGAACAGGTTTCACCTAGTGAGGCAGTTTATGACAATAGTAAAATATCTGGTAACTATTATGTAACCTAAGTTAAATATATTATATTGTATTAAAAAAAATTTCTTTGTTACTAGATTTAAGGAAAGTTGTATTTTATATAATAAATAAATAAATAAATAAATAAATTTCAAGTCTTGAGAAGCGTCAGAAAACCAACCATTTTATATGGATTTCTTCTTACATATATTTCGCAATTTGATTAAAATTTTTAAAACATTTGCTCCGAAAAAAAAAATTTTTCTCGTAATAAAGATGTTTATTATCTTTTGATGTAAAAATAAACGCGATCGGCAAGGGAAAGGACTTGTAAACATTTTTTTTTGTTTTAAATTAATAAATTTCAACGAATAAAAAATCTCCAAAAAGTTTTTTACCTTCATCATGTGGGCAGATGTTCTGTCTGCGCAATGAGATGAACGTCATCCGTGGAGGAGTCACCCCGATCTGCGCAGAGCCCTGATGGATCTCTGAAGAGATCTCCAACGGTATTGTTGGAGACCCAACAGGGCACATGAAGAAGAAAATCCTAAAATAACGATAGTAGATATTAACGAAAATAGCAGTAAAAAAGACACATTTTTTTACTAATAACATATATACACATTACGATTTAAAATTTGAGTAGGTATATAATTTTGATTCAAATAAATATAACTGTATTTGTAAAATAATCACAAATATAAATAAACTAATTAAATATTCTCACTAGTTATGTAATCCATTTTAAATTGCAATATAGTATTTTGCACACGAGGTCTGGTCTTCAGGCTAACTTGTTAGCACGAAGCGCCCTCACTAGACCAGACCTCGGAAGGAAAAGAATGAATTTCGAAAAAAAATCTACCTCAAAATTTCATTGTAGTATTGTTGCATATCACTAATTAACCCTTCCGACACCAAGCCAATAGATGCGGCCTTATAAAAAATGTTATTTAAATAGTATAAAATACAATAGGGATTAAATGTACAAGATAATTAATTTTTTGAGTGTTTCGCACTGTAAGACCCTTATCAACTATGTAATCAAAAATTCATTAATGTACCTGAACGTAATGTAACTGAACTAATATAGAAATCAAACGATTGAATCCTATTTTAAAACAAAACTAAACAAGATATCTTCTCGTATAAATCTAGCTGAAAATGTTTATTTGATCCAAATGTCAAAAAATAAAATAGAAATTATAAAATACCTGTGGTCATTTTTAAAAATTAATGAATCACATAAAACAAAAAAAAATGCTATGCATTGGTATTTTAAAGATTCTTAATACCAATCCAGAGGGCAGAATAAGTAGAGAAAAGCCCAAGCTAAGATGGCTGGAAAACACAGAAGACGACATAAGGTCGACCAAGATAGCAAACTGGAGGAGAGCGGTGGAGGACAGGGACTGCTGGAGAAGGATTCTGGAGGAGGCCAGGGTCCACACAGGGCTGTAGCGCCAATGATGATGATGAGTGGTATTTTAGTCTAATGATATGCAAAGTCTCTGTATAGATAAGTATGTGTACAAAAGTATATATATTTTATTTTATTCACATTTATGCATCGGGTTAAACATCATAATCAGCCCATGAATGCTTCTGCATACTTCAGAACCTAGACCTACTCTCACCTATTTCCGTCTCTGTGCGTATACCATCTATTGGGGTCTAAAGAATCTTTACAGCTTTTTGAGAATGGATAAATAACTAAATATGTTGATTGCCGTGGCAACAAATTATGGGTTCAATTCCCTACAGAGGAGAAATTCATATAATCATAAAATCACATGCATCTTTTCTCCCTGGACTAGAAACACTGGTTGGCTGGAAGAATTTCATCATCATCATCATCAGCCATTATTCGTCCAGTGTTGGACATAGGCCTCCCATTTCAACCTCCGTGCATCCCTACCCCTCGCCACCCTTTGCCATTGACCTCCTGTCACTCGTTTAATGTCGTCAGACCATCATGTTTGCGGTTTGCCCGGGTTTCTGCGTCCAGTTCTCGGTCGCCACTCCAGGGTGCGAATGGTCCATCGATCATCTGCTGTCCTTACTACATATCCAGCCCAATTGCATTTTAAGGAATCTACCTTGTATGCAACATCGGTAACTCTTGTCGTCTCTCTGATCCATTCGTTGCGTTTTCAATCTCGAAGACTAATGTTTAGCTTCCTCCTCTCCATTGCTCGAAGAATTTGCCATTTGGCAATGAAACTCGACGCTTGTAGGCAGAAGTATGTGTTAGAAATAAATATTATATAAATGTCGATATTGATATTCTATTAATATATACCTAATATTAAATAATATATTTTTATTATCTTAAAAATCATTTATTATTTAGTCCAGTTAATGATGATTGTCAACATTTTGTGTCAATTAAAGAAAACCTTATTCGTGATATAACATCAAATAGTGATTGTTTTTTTTTTCTAACTGTACTATATTTGAAAAAATAAATCTTCATAATTCTTAGCAACTGAAAGGGTTAATGTAGTTAATTGTGATACTAGCAAACACACACGGCTTTGCCCGTGCACTTTCTTTTGCATACCGTTCTCTCGTTTTATATCAGAAATTTATAAATCAAATATGGCTATTTGTTTATCAAAAATATATTTATCAAATATGGCTACAATTCGTTAGTTTATCTCACTTAACGGCAAATCTAAGGAGATAATAAATTCTCATGTTGGTACCTATAAAATCTTCATAATTTTAGTTTTATTCGCAAGAAAATTTCAAAACAGAATAATAAGTACCATTACTTTTGAATATCTAGGTTTAAAATAATAACTATGGTTTTAATTTGAATAAATAGCACAAATAGTTACTTTTTATAAAAAAAAATACAAATATTTTTTGGATCATTATCACAAAAAATGAATGTGAGATAATATTCAACGTCCCAGGCTATCTATTCTTCAATCTCGCACAGTAAATGTCGTATTCGACAATGTCGCCTAAAAATGTCGTATAGTAGGCTTTAAGCCTATTCTTGAAATCATTCGACATTAAAATCGTTCGACATTGAAATGTCACATGAAAGAATAGGCAACATCGCATTTGGGATGCGTTTGAAATATTTTTTAAGCATTTATTGCATATTTTTGACGTTATTTCTATGGTTGTCAAAACACAACCTGTTTCAATTTCTTAATTTCTTAGCACTTAATATATTGTTCATTATGACGCTTCCTAAATTCTCGATCAATTAGTCATTAATATTATAAAAATATATATCAGAAAACAACTATAAAATTTAAATTTACTTTGGTACGTGTAAGAGACAAATTATTTGCAAATAAAGAACATAAGCATACAAACAAGACAAATAGAAAGAAAGATTGTGTCCATATATTGAAATATTCAATAGCAAACAAATACAAAACATATTAATGGAGAAATATGTGATAAGTAAAAAAAAAGAACATTAAACAAAACTTGTTTGTGGAGATTCCTTATAAAATAGGAACATTTACAAAACTTATTAATGGAGATATATCAATCAAGTGAAAGAAAGTTTTTATTTGTACCTACTGTTAAATAGATAAATTAACTAATTCGTCGAATTGCCATTGTGACTACAAAAGACAAAATGAAGAAAATACTTGTTGATACAGACGCTTGCCGTTATGTAAATGCAAAATGGCGACCATTTTTAACAAATAAAATCATGCGAAATTGGATCTCGAGTGGTCCTATACCACTCGTCAAAATCTCAAATGATTTTCATTCGACTATGTCGCATGCGAGACTCAAGAAGAGCATATTCTAGAAATCGCGCGAAAGTAATAATATGTCGTATACGACATCGGTAGTGCGAGATTGGAGAATAGGGTCCCAGAACACATTAAAAAAGTCTGTAGATATCATAGTTTCATCGCTACAGCGGGTACAGAATGATAAACACTTTAGTAGCGTTCAGACATACACTTTGCTTTATTAATTAGATAAAATTGATGACTGAAAATGGGTAGATAGTGATTATTATTTGTATATATGGGAATAATGGGAATTGTGTGGGATAAACCTGGTAGCCATAAAACGTCCAACTAAACAAAAAGTATGCATCGTATACTTGAATCAATTATCAAATGAATAACAATGAATTGATTTTTTCATTATGTAGACGTTGACGATATTAGTTTAATGAATTAGTAATTTAAATTGTTCCGTATAGATTTTTTTGACAGGTAAATCGTTTTGGCCAATTTGTCCTAAATCAATAGATAAATAAATCAAGATATATTTTATTTACTTATAAAATTTAATTTGGTAGGTATATTTTTTTTTGTAAGTACAAATGTTTATTTGCACTTTAACAGGAAATCTTAGTGTCTACAATAAAAAAAATTATACATTCGTTTCATCACGGTATAGGTATCCCGGCATAGGTGGGTGTGCATAGCCTAATGAAGGTATGACACATGCGTGTATCCACATACATAATTCTAATCTAGTCTGAAAAATGGAATAGGTACCCGTATAAAAAATTAAGACCGCGCTTCTAATTATTATAGTACCTACTCTAAAAGGAGCAGGCCGTGAGGTACCGGCTTAAAATAGTGCTTCGACTTTTTTCTTTTGTCATCGTTTTTGGGAATTCGCATAATAACATTTCACATAGTAATATAGTAAAGAAGTTCACCACCTATTTAGAATATTGTATTATTAGGTGAAACGACACAGTTTTATGGGGATACACGCATGTGTCGTGCTTCCTTTCGAAAGGTAATACAGGACTGTATTAAAAAAACTTTGTCGTCATCATCATCATCACTGGCACTACAGTCCACTACGGACACTAGCCTCCTCCAGAAATAGTCACCATCCCTCCCTATCGACCGCCAGTCTTCTCCAATAATTTATAAGGTCCATTTCTCTTATGTCACACAGCACGTTGTCCAGCCATCACTTTGTATGTAAAAACTTTATGACTAAATTGTATGGTGCTGCCTTGATTAATGCTATTTCCTTAGCTACTTTTCTGCCTAAATACATACAGTGAAACATCTATCTGTCGTTTTTGAAGGGACCTAATGAAAAAAACAATGAATGCGAGAATACAAAATATATAGAAAAAAAAAACACATTAATGTTAAAATGTTAAATATGTACTGTACACATAAAGAACATATTATATTAAATAATATGTCATTGTCATTTAAAAAAAAAATTATTAACATATTGGTGTTACAAGTAAATTTTTTTTTCGGCATCAGTTATCGAATGTGCATAAAAAATGCTCTCATTTTTTCTGTTATTAAAAATAGTTTCCGCACGGTGCATTGTCCATTCGGTCAATTGTCCATACGATAAATTGTCCTCACGGTCAATTGTCCGTACGATCAATTGTCCCCACGGTAAATTGTCCTCGCGGTAAATTGTCCTCACGGTAAATTGTCCATACGGTAAAAAGGGTGTACGGTCAATTGTCCACGGTTAATCGGCTACGTTCAATTGTCCGGATATGGGTAATCAAATTGAAGATATCTGACACCTGTAAAACATGAGAAGGCAGAATTTTTATCAATTTCGCTTCAAAATTGTCCATGCTCTGTTCAAAGTTGAAACTGCATTTGCTTTCTGTCAATCAATGTATTTGTTATTGTATTTATTTATTAATAAAAATAAACAATATCATTTTTACATATTATCATAATATATCCACCTCACATCAATATATCTATAAATGTACAATATTTTCATCGTATTTCGTAGTTTCCATGAAAATGTGTATTATATTCAATAGATATTTTTTTTATTACGGCGCTGGCCAACTTATTAATGATTTCAATAACAAGAAATAACTACACATAATAATACTTAATTATAATAATTATCTAGATTGGTGGTGGCAGAGCGGTTAGCACGCTGATTTTTAATCTAGTGGTCGAGAGTTTGAATCCTGCCACGACCGATTTCGTTCACCTATTGTTCAAGCATAAATACTTGAACAATATTATGTAATGTTGTTACAAGAAAATTTATTTTAAAAAAAAAATCTATCTGTTTCCTTAATATATGTACTGGAAAGTTGTTTGTCTTCTATGCCTGCGTTCTGGGTTTGATTGCCAACAGAGGAGAATTTTACTCAATATATTTTTTAAAGATGAACACCCAATTATCAGGCAACGATTGCAAATCAGTCCCAAATTCATAAAGTATTGAACTTATTTTGATAGATGGAGTTAATAATTTAGACGAAATAATAAATTATTTCAAAAAATTATACCTTTGAATATTGTAGTAGGTACATATTTATATGTAGGTAATAAAATTATTTCTTATGAAAATAAAAATATTGCGAGACATCTGCATAATTGTGATAGAATTAAAATAGTATGTAGTATTAAATACAACGAGGTTGATAGATAAAACTTATAGACATTACTCATAGATGTCTCTGAGGTTCAATCATTCATCCAAGTAATTTTTGTTTACCTGTAACTAATTATAGTAATTATTGATTCCCACAATGAAAATATAGTTAGAGATATTTAGCTACAAAAATTACTTTACTTTTCAAAGTGATAATAATAATTATTATTCTGGTTTTATACCCAGATATATAAACATCAAATTTGACTGATAAATGATTGTAATTTTGTAAGTAGGCACTCATATTTCTCTGTTATAAAAAGTGATTTAAAATCAATTGCCTATATTCATTAAACTCAAAATTATCACCACCATAAAATGAAAAGTATTTTCTGCAAGGAGAGAATATTGTAAATATTATGCAATGAAAACAATATTGCAATCAATATATTTTGAATGTAAAATTCGTTCTTTATTACTATAAAAATACTCTACACTAGACAATTATAGACAATATAGGTATTATTTTTTTTAAAAGCTACATATGGATATTAAAATGTTGTTTCAATAATATATTATCTTTATATTCAGCTATGAACAGAGGATATAATATAACATTACCTTCAAAAAACTAGATGGATTCACAAAACATATTATGTAGGTCACAAAATTATGTAGGTAGGGGAGAGGGAGGCAGATTTCAACGATTTTTACTATAAAGATCATAACTAAATTGCTAATAGCTAAAGCAACATCAAATAAATTTTTATATATTGTCCATATATTCAACTAAAAGGTGAAATGTTGAATTGTTTAAAAAATATTTATTTTTAGGACATATTTTTTAATTTACTAAAGTTCGATATTTGTTGAAATCTACCTCCTCGAGGGGGCAGTTTTCAACAACCTTGGGGCACATTTCAACATTGTATATAATCAGATTAGAAAATAATTCAAAACACTATTGATATATTTAAACCTTTGGTGCTTGAACCACTCTGGTTGTTCCTGTCTCTTCAATATAATAAATTCTATCAGGTGTAAATTTTTCATCAGTGACTTTTTTCATGTCGTCTTCATTCTTGAGAAGTTCATTTTTTCTTATACATCCTCACGATTTAGTCTAAATTAAGAAAAAAAATGTTATTTATCATATTTGTTATCTTTATATGGACATAATTTTAAAAATAGTATTATTTTTAAAATGTGGGTCAGATTTCAACACCGTTGAAATGTGCCCCTTTTGCTGTGTTGAAATCGGCCCCTCAATGAGACAAACACTTTAAATATTTTTTTCATAACCAAAACATATGAAAATTCTACAACTATTAGTACATAAATGAAGCATCTAATATAATAAATAACAAATAAAACAGTTACAACCGTATTTGTGTATAATATTCAGCTCCAAAAATCCTTACGAATCTCATCCAAAAATAATAAAAAACTACCGTGAAAACTAATGCTGTCGCTTTAACAAATGCAAATGGGCCAAAACAAAAAGGCGATTGCCGATTGCCATGTTGCCATTCTTAAAAAAACAAGTACCTAAGCACTAAAACATATTTTAGATGTCCCAAAAAATAGCTTGTTGAAATGTGCCTCCCTCTCCCCTATCTAAATTTTAGTTATTTAATTTTAAATCCGTTTGTGTATCTTTTAACGTCTATTATGAATTAAAAAAACACATATTTATTTTATTTATTTATTTTTCACACCTTTATCACAAAGACAATTATGAAGATCACTGCTGCCCATCTAGGTAACCCTGTTCTAGGGCTATAGCTCTCCAACTATAGTGTGGACCTTCCCTAGTTCTATCCGGTATGGAGCGGTATGAAGAGCGGGGGCAAGAATCGCCGCTAGTGACCAATCATCAGTAGAGGTGGGAAAAACAGCTTATTTTTTTAAACGTTATAGACGTTTCGTTAATTTTAAATAACGTTATTTTTAAAGGCTTAAAAAGCTTAAAGGCTTATTTATATTTGTACTGTATATATACAAGTACAATATACCTAAATCTAAAAAAAAATTTAACACATTAACATGCAATGAAAAAAAGGGTATGTTTTTGAAATAAATATAATGTACTTTTAATTTTTTTGCTTCCTCTAGAAAGTATTTAAAATGTAGTCTAAAACCTTTGACGAAAATACATTAGAAATGTTATACAATACATACTTAAGTTTAAAAATTATGTTGATAATAATATTGTACGCTCGAATCATCTAACAAAGCCGACAACACACAATAAACCAACCCGATAGGCGTTTTAAACGATACTAAAGAAACCAAAAATAAACGTTTACAAAAATCAGTAATAATAATAACTTATAACGTTGAACGAAACAAGACGATTTGAAGCTGATTATTCGTCACGATGATGTCAACAGATGTCTAGCGACCGACAACGCTCGCCGCCGGTCAGCTAATCATAAATCACAATCATCTCGCAACGTTGTCGTTAAAAATAATACATCTTTGTTATGATTATAAAATAAGCTTTTAACAAAAAACAGCTTTTAACGAAAAACAGCTTTTAACGAAATCATCATCGGAACGTTATGATTCATGATGGGAATCGTTGTAACACTCGCAACGTTCAACGAATATGGTTTAAATTTTATAACGTTTGATTGATTATTTTTTTTAAACGATTATTTTAATCAGCTTTCGTTTAAACGATCATCTCTAATCATCAGCAGACATTTAGTTTACCGCCATTTACCGCCAACTTTCTGGTGAGACGGATATGAACGTTGGACTGTCGAACGTCGTATCGTCATATTTTCACATTAAGAGTGTTATCTACATGCGTCAAACGAGAATTAGGTTTTGCGAATATTTTTTACGATGGATTTGCCCGTGTTGAAAAATAATATGTTTTGTATATTACCTATATATTTACATTTTAATAAAGAATACTACTACTACCTACTTAAACATGTTTTATTACCTACATAAAATTTCTATAATATTTTATATCAATAGCGTTCATGTCATGATGCATGACTGCAAATGAAGCAATTATTTTTTGAATAATAATACACTGTAAAATATTTCTAAATAATTTGAATCATTTGATTTATTGTATTAACTTTGTAGATTTCTTTATCATATGTGTACTTATGTATATTCTATATTTGGTAAAGTGTCTACCTCAACACGGGATTTCTTCCTAGTGAGGTAAAAGCAAGTTAAAACTATGTATTGTTTTTATGAGTATTAGTTATCACAATATTCACATCTGCATGTATTAAATGGCCCTGGAGCAGATATACCTACCTACTTGGGTGGTAGTTATATTTTGTACCGACTTTATATATACACGCATTGTGTGAAAAATAAATAAATAAATAAAAATGTGTGGTACTAAGTTAACTCTGCCAAACCCGCAATGTACCTACATGACGTGATGGTACATTTATAAAAAATAATTACATTAAACATTTTCAATACGTGTAAAACTACCTTAATCTCCCCGTCTTCATACCGCTCCATACCGGATAGAACTAGGGAAGGTCCACACTATAGTTGGAGAGCTATAGCAGTTTACAATTTCACCAAGCCATTTTGGTTTTACATAGTTACATAGAGCGGACACCATAACAAATTACAATATTACATAGTTACCAATATCTGAAACACAAAAGTATAAAATGATACAGTAAATTTTGATATATTACATCCAAATTGTCAAAAAAATATTAATTGTATGAATTTTGTTGATTTTCTTATCAATAAAATAACGTATGTAGATACATAACATCATGGCATATCAATTCACAAACAGGGATAGTTGTGGGGGAGTGCATTACTTTATAATAGAAAACATGACACATGCGTGTATGCTTACACACCAGTATCATCACACCTATGTATAAAGGCAATATTCAGAATGGATAGTGAGCATCATTACTGAATTATGTGAGATGTTATTTTATAGTTGAACGATTTCTTTTCAAAATGTATTTAAATGTAATATTTTATGATCGCATATAACATGTAGCTATATATTTTTTAAACATATTTATTTAAATATACGAGATCAATAATTATTGATTAATTAATTAATAAATTTATTTATTTATTTACTTATTTATTAATTAATCAATTAATTTATTTACTTATTTATTTATTAAATAATTTATTTATTTATTTAATATTTTTTTAATTATTTATTTATTTATTTTTAATTTATTTATTATTTATACTTACACGTAAAAAAATTACATCGATATCTCGTTCCGTTTACACACAGTCGTCGTTAAGCAAAATAATACGCAAACATTGGATTTTTATGACAAATTGTATACCTCAACAGAGACGAAGTTGGAATATGTAGTTATAGGAGAACCGAGAATTCAGGCAAAAACATGTCTTGCGACTTGACTTTGGCTGGTTCACGTGATCACTATAAGCACCTGCGCAACGTTCTCCAACTATGCCATTTTATTGAGTTCCCTTTACAATCCAAATTTGTATATTACATAATGTTGTGATGCTATATTCGAGACTCTCACAACATACATGTTAATAATTAGTATTAACCATTTTTATTATAATTATTGATAATAATTTATATAATAATTTATATAATAATTTTTAAAAATACGCATGAACATAGACGATTTGTATGTATATTTGTTGTTGACTTAATAGTATTATGTCTATAATATTTGTTTTGGGATACGCGCTCGTGTAGGGCTTGCTTATTTGAGGTAATGCACACATGCACACTAATCGCTGGTTACCCAGCATTGTGGGATATGCCTATTCATATATTTTTCTTTTTCTTAATTTTCTATGTATGTAGGTACCAACCTACCTGGGAAGAGACCATTATAAGGAAATATTCCATTACACTATACCCAATATATAATAATATTTTAAAGGTACCTACCTATTTCATATTTTGTAAACAATTCAATGTAATATGTAAACCCTGACTTTGAACATACGAATTTCCCAGATATTTTTATGACTCTCAATATTCAAATATTTTACTACTAATCTGATGGGTACCTAACTAAAGTAAGTAGTTAAAAGGTTTTTAATACTTCGTGGAAGGCAGACATTACTTAACTAATATAATAGGTACACCCTAAACCATAATGAATGAGTATGACAGTTTCAAAGCTTTTCAATTTTTGTTATTTTATGAAATTCCAGGGATTTTTTGCAAAATTTCAATGGTGACGTTTGGCAGACGTACATAAGTGTTAGCCAGCGGACCAATATTTCAATATTATTTTTAGTATTTGACAAAAGTTTCTACATACATTACATGATTTTTTGGTCCATTTTAATAATTTATTTTATCATTAATGAGTGATTTTTCTTCAACCGATTTCAATAATTGTAAAAAAAATTCAAAACATAAGCCAATTTTTTTCTTAGGGTTAGAGATATTAATTGAACGTACATACTTTAAAATTTAATATTAACGGATTTGTTTGTACTACCATTAACATTTATGCGACGTCTCATTTTAATAAAATATTTTTTCAATTACTTTTCAATCAAAATATCCTGTGTGTCTTTTTGTAGAACTGTTATGATTATTTCCATTACATTAAGTTTTGTCAGCATAAATATATATACTTTTTAATTAAATAAGTTTTGATTAAATGGTATGTTTAATTAAAATTTATTCACTTCGTCCTCTCACACATGCAAACACATCCTCACTTATTGACTTGTTCCTTCGTACTTTTAATATTTTTATACTTTTATACCTTATTGAAAATTTGTGTGGCAAAAATGTATTGCGTAATTATTGTTAGTATTACCCCAGAACAGGCTACGCCTAGTGATGATATAAATTCCATTATTATTTTAAAGTTTAGTTATAAAGTATTGATTGTATTGTCAGAAAAAAATAAATTAATAAAAAAATACTATATATTCATTTTCCACTATTTTTATGGTTGCTCTTTCAAAATATCTTTCACGTGATCATGGTATACTCTCAAAGGTTTTGTTTGGCCATACTCTATAAATACATTCTTTAAATTTTCAATTATTTTTAATCTAGATGGGTCGATGGCAGAGCGGTTAGCGCGCTGGGCTAGTAATCCAGTGGTCGCGACTTCGAATCCTGCCTCGACCGATTTCGTTTACCTATAGCACAAGCATTTATGCTTCATTTAGGGAAAGTAGGAAGATGTATATGTGCTTGTTTAACAAGAACATATTCATTTTATATTTTGTCTAAATATTTTTTTATTAATTAAAAAAATGAAATGTCCTTGTTTGTCAAGTAGATATACATCTTCCTACATTTATGCTTAATGATGGAACAAATAAAGTAATAAGTTCATCTTTTTTAATAGAGGTCTTTTACTTAGAAAAGTATCTATCATGGTCCAAAAAATCTTATATGGATATCATCACCCATGTGTAAATAAAACGATATTTAAATAAATGAAATACCTAATCATTTTCATCGAAAACAAATTAATATATAATATTTGGTATGAAATTATATGTAAGATTTAAAATTCATGATGTTGGTTATTATTTTGATACTTCTTGAAATTAGAAAATTTATTAAAATAAAAAAATATCTACCTCGTTACATTTAAAAACAAATGATAAATTTTGTAAGCAATTTCAGGTATGATTTCTTGAATTTAAATTTAAGATGTAGTATAAACATATAGGTACATCCTTTTTATATAGGTATACATTCATTCATATATACATTCATATATCGCACCTTTATTTTCATAGTACCTAACACTAAAAAAAAAAAATATTTTTCACAATCCGGAATTAATATTTTGGATTTTTTATTTAATTTGAAAAAATACAAATCGCAATAATGCCCACTGGTGGTAAATATTTAAACTATAGATCTGGTGTTTCTGTATTCAATAGATAGCGCTCATCTTTAATGCATAGCTGGTACAATTAAAAATTTAATATTTACTATTTTGTCACTATGAAAATAAAGGTGCGATATACATTCTCTTTATACTCCTTGATATTTGCAATCTTGGTAGATTTATTTATCTACTTATATATTTTTTTTTAAAAAAGATCCAGAACTATGAATAAAATTGATATCTTTCGGTATTATATTTACTTCTATCATTATAGTCTCTATTCCTATCGTAAATTTTAAATCAACCACAACTAAAAAAAACTAAAATCAAGTATTTTTGAGAAACTTTAGATGGTCCGCGTCTAACTAAGTAAAAACCCCTGTAATTTTGTAAACTTTCCGAATAACTGCAATTATAACTGTAGTTGAACCTAAGTGTGTCTATATAAGGTCCTGCAGCCATTTCTCTTTACCTCAGTTGACTCAATACCTCCCTTCCGTCTGTCAATTGTCAATATAGTACCTACCTATAGTGTAGTTAGTTCGGGCGTGGTGGTGATATCATGTCGTCACCACGTCCTATTCATTGTTGGAAGACAATACAAGAAGAAGAAGAATCTCATCTCCTGGTGGAACACATAAGTGCTTGCTTCAACGAACTTTAACTGGTAAATATTACATTACATTATATTATTTTTTAAACATTTAAATATTCCAACTGTCGATTTGTTCAGGAGAACTTTGTTCTCTTAACATATCGACAATGTATCAAGCCAGAATACGCGAGAATTGTATGGAGAGGTCTACTTTTTTCATGGATTTTCCAACTTTGAAGTCAAAAAACACCAACTTAGAGGCTTCGCAGCATATATGTTCCATACACGGATTTACTCAGAATTCGGAGTAGAACATTTCGTGTGTCTGTGTGTGTGTGTGTCTGTGTGTGTGTGTGTGTCTGTGTGTGTGTGTGTGTCTGTGTGTGTGTGTGTGTGTCTGTGTGTCCGTCCCCCCCTTATAACTTTTGATCCGCTCAATTTACAGAGCCTAAAATTTCAGAATATATAAACAGTTACAGGCCTACAAAACTTTTATACTCGGAATTTTGAATTTTTGTTTCAGTCAGGGGTTATCAACTTTTGAATTTTTATTTTATTTTTCCATATATCTCAGAAACCATAAACGGTAGAACGCTGAAAATTGGTACAAACATAGACAAATACAAAATCTCAAATTAGTTTTTTCAAAAAAATTCCAGGGTTTCTCAAACATTTTTTATTAAGAAAAATATTTTTTTTATGATAAATTTATGAGTTTAACTGCCTATATTTCCAAAACTTTTACAATTATCGAAAAAAGCCGAAACACCCCAACTAGATAATTTAATTTTCTATAAAAAATATCAGCAATGTAGTAGAAGATTTCAATTTTTTTTTAACAATTTTTTTAAAAATTGAATTTAGTGACGACATCGCTTCATACATTTTGTATGGCAGTCGCCTATACACAATATGTAAGAAGACTTAATAGTTTGTTACTTCATCTCCAAACATACATACATACCATCATGCAATTTGCATATTCTGGGTAGGAAAAAGGATCTTCTTCCATACTATCCTATCTTGACATACATACCTACATATGTTGTATAGAAAACAAAATATCTGAAAATATTCAATAATTTGTATCTATGGGTTTATAGTTTGGTACATATTCTTCAACTATACATACTATCGCTATCGACAGTTGGATCTCATGTGTTACATGCAACTAGTATTATTTTATTTGTCTAGGTCATACGAATTATTTCTTCATTTCTTGGTGAACACACAATCGCTTGCTACAGCGAACTTTAACTGGTTATCCAACTGTCGATTTGTTCAGGAGAACTTTGTTCTCTTAACATATCGACAATGTATCAAGCCAGAATACGCGAGAATTGTATGGAGAGGTCTACTTTTTTCACGGCTTTTCCAACTTTGAAGTCAAAAAACACCAACTTAGAGGCTTCGCAGCATATATGTTCCATACACGGATTTACTCAGAATTCGGAGTAGAACATTTCGTGTGTCTGTGTGTGTGTGTGTGTCTGTGTGTGTGTCTGTGTGTCTGTGTGTCCGTCCCCCCCTTATAACTTTTGATCCGCTCAATTTACAGAGCCTAAAATTTCAGAATATATAAACAGTTACAGGCCTACAAAACTTTTATACTCGGAATTTTGAATTTTTGTTTCAGTCAGGGGTTATCAACTTTTGAATTTTTATTTTATTTTTCCATATATCTCAGAAACCATAAACGGTAGAACGCTGAAAATTGGTACAAACATAGACAAATACAAAATCTCAAATTAGTTTTTTCAAAAAAATTCCAGGGTTTCTCAAACATTTTTTATTAAGAAAAATATTTTTTTTATGATAAATTTATGAGTTTAACTGCCTATATTTCCAAAACTTTTACAATTATCGAAAAAAGCCGAAACACCCCTACTAGATAATTTAATTTTCTATAAAAAATATTAACATTGTAGTAGAAGATCTCAATTTTTTTTTACAATTTTTTTAAAAATTGAATTTAGTGACGACATCGCTTCATACATTTTGTATGGCAGTCGCCTATACACAATATGTAAGAAGACTTAATAGTTTGATACTTCATCTCCAAACATACATACATACCATCATGCTATTTGCATATTCTGGGTAGGAAAAAGGATCTTCCTCCATACTATCCTATCTTGACATACATACCTACATATGTTGTATAGAAAACAAAATATCTGAAAATATTCAATAATTTGTATCTATGGGTTTATAGTTTGGTACATATTCTTCAACTATACATACTATCGCTATCGACAGTTGGATCTCATGTGTTACATGCAACTAGTACAATAATCCAACTGTCGATTTGTTCAGGAGAACTTTGTTCTCTTAACATATCGACAATGTATCAAGCCAGGATACGCGAGAATTGTATGCAGAGGTCTACTTTTTTCACGGCTTTTCCAACTTTGAAGTCAAAAAACACCAACTTAGAGGCTTCGCAGCATATATGTTCCATACACGGATTTACTCAGAATTCGGAGTAGAACATTTCGTGTGTCTGTGTGTGTGTGTGTCTGTGTGTGTGTGTGTCCGTCCCCCCCTTATAACTTTTGATCCGCTCAATTTACAGAGCCTAAAATTTCAGAATATATAAACAGTTACAGGCCTACAAAACTTTTATACTCGGAATTTTGAATTTTTGTTTCAGTCAGGGGTTATCAACTTTTGAATTTTTATTTTATTTTTCCATATATCTCAGAAACCATAAACGGTAGAACGCTGAAAATTGGTACAAACATAGACAAATACAAAATCTCAAATTAGTTTTTTCAAAAAAATTCCAGGGTTTCTCAAACATTTTTTATTAAGAAAAATATTTTTTTTATGATAAATTTATGAGTTTAACTGCCTATATTTCCAAAACTTTTACAATTATCGAAAAAAGCCGAAACACCCCAACTAGATAATTTAATTTTCTATAAAAAACATATACATTGTAGTAGAAGATCTCAATTTTTTTTTAACAATTTTTTTAAAAATTGAATTTAGTGACGACATCGCTTCATAAATTTTGTATGGCAGTCGCCTATACACAATATGTAAGAAGACTTAATAGTTTGTTACTTCATCTCCAAACATACATACATACCATCATGCAATTTGCATATTCTGGGTAGGAAAAAGGATCTTCTTCCATACTATCCTATCTTGACATACATACCTACATATGTTGTATAGAAAACAAAATATCTGAAAATATTCAATAATTTGTATCTATGGGTTTTTAGTTTGGTACATATTCTTCAACTATACATACTATCGCTATCGACAGTTGGATCTCATGTGTTACATGCAACTAGTATTATTTTATTTGTCTAGGTCATACGAATTATTTCTTCATTTCTTGGTGAACACACAATCGCTTGCTACAGCGAACTTTAACTGGTTATCCAACTGTCGATTTGTTCAGGAGAACTTTGTTCTCTTAACATATCGACAATGTATCAAGCCAGAATACGCGAGAATTGTATGGAGAGGTCTACTTTTTTCACGGCTTTTCCAACTTTGAAGTCAAAAAACACCAACTTAGAGGCTTCGCAGCATATATGTTCCATACACGGATTTACTCAGAATTCGGAGTAGAACATTTCGTGTGTCTGTGTGTGTGTGTGTGTCTGTGTGTGTGTCTGTGTGTCTGTGTGTCCGTCCCCCCCTTATAACTTTTGATCCGCTCAATTTACAGAGCCTTAAATTTCAGAATATATAAACAGTTACAGGCCTACAAAACTTTTATACTCGGAATTTTGAATTTTTGTTTCAGTCAGGGGTTATCAACTTTTGAATTTTTATTTTATTTTTCCATATATCTCAGAAACCATAAACGGTAGAACGCTGAAAATTTCTATTTGCATATTCTGGGTAGGAAAAAGGATCTTCCTCCATACTATCCTATCTTGACATACATACCTACATATGTTGTATAGAAAACAAAATATCTGAAAATATTCAATAATTTGTATTTATGGGTTTATAGTTTGGTACATATTCTTCAACTATACATACTATCGCTATCGACAGTTGGATCTCATGTGTTACATGCAACTAGTAATAACATCTTTCTTTATCCTACATTTTTTCCTTATGTCCTCATTTCTGATTTCTTATTGTTTAATTTAACTTTTACATTATGTGTAGGTACGTGTTAAGAAATTATAATATTTTTTATTTTATTTTGAAAAAGTATTTTTTTGTCTTGGTTTAATATATTTTTATTATCTTTTTTACTGTCGCTATAAATGATTTCGCTGTTGGTTATATTTTGGGCCTTTGTGGTTCGGTTGGTCGGATATCTGACTGCTGTGTCTCCACCGATCTCGGGTTCGATTTCTGATAGAGACACAGTGTTTAATTATGCTTTCAGTCTGGATCTGGGAGACGATAAACATAATGAGTCTCCAGCATGTGGCATCTTGTTATTGGGTGCGTGTTAAATTAATATTTGACACAGTACCTATTAGTTGCCCGAGAAGCAATACAATATACTAAAATTAATTATTATGTTGTTTTGCTTGAATTTAAATCTGGTTGATTGGAAGAAATTGCCGAAAGTCAATTAGGTCGCTAGTGTGCAATATATTTGTTTAAATTATGTACACAATGACAAAAGGAATCTCTATTATAATTTTATTAGGTAATCCTTGATAATTTTTTTTTATTATAGCGATATAAACTACGTTTTGAACTCCATATTAAATCAAACGGTTTAAAAAGGTCTAGGAATTTTATTCCTTATAAAAATACTAATGTTGAAAAATTAAAGTGACCTCAAGGCGAAACGATCGTCCTATTCAAATATTTACCTGTATGTATGTTTTTTTGAAAATGGAACATTGAGAATCGTTATTTTAGTATATTTAAAAAATTTCGAAATTAGAAATATTTATTTGAAAAAAAAATAGTTTTTTGTTTTTAAAGAAGATTTTATCTCTCTGTCAAAAGGGTATATTTTTAACAGGTTAGGCGAAGCTTGTATCTTATATTCAATATAAAATAAAAATGAACGAATAACGTTTTTTTATGGATCGATGTTGCAATGTTTTTGAATTCCTGATCTAGAAATTATGTAAACCTATAGCACAAGCTTCCGCTTATCAAAAGGACGTACGATGATGTATCATGATATAAATTACAATGACTTATCAATGACGTAAGAATGATAATTTTTTAATAATTTACTTACCATTTATGTGTCTTTGTTTTCAGGTTCAGAAGCAAAGTACAAAAAGAAAAAAAATGATGTTGGTACCTACCATATGGCCACCTCTTCATCAGTGTTCCAGTTGAGAAGGATTCTTCAAGTAACCTGGAGTACTTCTATTCTATCTGTTTTCGTCGAACCAAGAACCACGGCATAGAACTTCAAAACCACAGACTTGCGTCAACTGTAGGTCCACTGTACTACCCATCATGTAAATAATTTTTTTTGTTTTTTTTTTTGATTAAGTAATTCAATTATTTATTGACATATTTGTGTTAATAGGTGTTGAAATAAAAGTTTTGTTTTTGTTATACGACCCATAATATACATTTTTTAATTTTCTTTGTCATTGTTTACATATTGAATTACATTATATTGTATGATGTACCTACATCATATTTTGAAATAATTTTATATTCAAAAGTCATTTAGCTGTGAAAAAAATGAGGGTTTTTAAATATAAAATTATTGGTAAACAGATTTATTTTGATTTGATATATTACAGTATTTTTTATTAATATTTAATTAAAAACACATTAGTACAAATGCATGTATATTAATTTAAATATTATTATGATAACGAACTTAAATACCCCAATTTTTACTTTAGTGAAATCAAGAAATCAAAACCGTTGTGCCCTTTTTTTATTCTTTTGTTTATTTTTTGTGTTGCACTGATTTACTTACACGGATGAATTTAATTAAATATATATAATTACAACTATATTTATGTATGGTCCAAGGGAAAAACATAAATTTTATGCTGTGCAGATTTAAAATGAAAATCCTTATTTATTTTATCTGTATGGTGTAAAGTGAATTAGAATAAATATTCAATAAATTTAAAACTGTTGATTATATAAAACTAATAACATGGAACATACATAAATGTTTATACTATTGCTTCTACACACGTGCACGAAATATTAACAATGTGCCGTGTCTTTTTGTTCTTAACTAGTTAGAGTACGGGTTTCGAAAGGTTTTAAGTTACCACTTTTATATACAGTGGTGCGTGGTAACTTGAAAAAAAAAAGTAAAAACAGTTAAAATAAAAAAATAAATACTAAAATGACACACCTACTATTTACAAGTGTCATTTTTTAAAATTGAATATATGTAATTAACCGCATTGAACAGGTGTGTCTAAGGTGATGAACTAGTTAAGTGCAAAATAGATTAATTATTTTTAAAAATTAAATAAAACATGTGTTGATAAAAATTGTATTGGAAATTTAATAAAATGATATTATTTATACGGATATATTTCTGAAATTATTTCAAAACATATTGTATTTTTGCACTAAGAGAAACAAGCTCTCTGTTGATGACTTTAAATTTCATATATTATTATAAAATATATGTAAAATATAACCGATTTTAAAATTTGAAAAATAATATTTAAATTGATATACATGCATGCCTGGTTTGAGTTAATCTATACAATATTTCACATTTAATGTACCCCATAACAGACTACCCCAAAGAATTAGTTCTGTTCTGTATTTATTATAAACTTAATCATTAAAAATAGATAAAAAATGGAAATAAACATTGATGGTGTGAAATTACAAATGCTTATTATTTTTATCCCCAAAAACTGTTGAAATAATTTTATACTGTAACATAACTTACAATAATGTGTTTATACAGATTAATTACTGACTATGGATCAAGAAAACTAAGACAGAAATGTAAATTTTACATTAAAAAATATTGGTAATGCAACAATGGCAGATATTGAAAAATTGTATATTAAAATATTGGCAAAATTACTACACTAAAATTGGCGTACAAGAAAATAATAAAAATTACTTTCTATTAAGACATCCATGGATAACTAGTTCTGATGGACTGATGATATATTTTGGATGTGACAACAAAAAGTATACTCTTTACTGTTGTCTTCTTGTTTTTCTGGAATAATAAATACAAATTAAATTAGTTTTGGCAGAATATTTTTCTTTAAATATAAGTAAACCTGCACTCGAGTCTCCATTGTATCTATCAAACGCTCTAAGACGACTTGAAGTTGATAAGGAATAAATTATTTTATTTTATTTTATTTATTTATGTTAAAGTTGGACAAAAAACAGCGTTAAGACATAGTACAATACAATAGTAACATCAAGTATTAAGGCCTTTTACATTTTGTCGTTATGATTGACATAAAATAATACAAGTTTGCAAATATTTAATTTATGAATTATTTAATTAAAAAAAAATGATTTCGTTCCACATGAATATTACTCAACGTTTTTATAAAATATTTATTAAATACTAAACACAAAAGTTTCAAATATCACCAAATTCTAGTGATGAGCAAAAGTCTTGCAAGTCTTGCAGTCTTGGTCTTGGTCTTGCATTTTTTGCAAGACCAAGACCAAGACCACATACTTCACTGCAAGACCAAGACCAAGACCAGGGATGCAAGACCAAGACCAAGACCAAGACCATGCTTGCAAGACCAAGAGTCTTGCAAGACCTAAATGCAAGACTCTTGCGGTCTTGCGTTTTTTCAATATGTTATTACTCGTAGAAATTAGGTACATTGGAACGACAGTAAATGAGTTATACCTATACGAAGATCGAATTTTGTGACATCTGAAACTTTTAGCCTATCAACTTTCACTATTTATGACTTTCTTAAAAATGTTTGATGTCTTCACATGATATTTATTTTATAAAAACGGTCAGTATAAAAATAATTTATAATTTTGTGTCATTGTTAAATGTATTCATATTAGTGTATCTTAGGTAGGTGTACCAAAATTTAATTACTACAAATGTCCAAGAATGAAATTAAGAAACCTATCGGTTTAAATAACAAATATTTTTAATAATGAACACGTGCGGCGTGTGTTAACAAACAGGAAGTTACTATCTCAGATTCAAATTGTCTCATATTACGTTTACGTTATGCAAAAATAACCTTTATCATTAGATTCTCAAATGCTATATTTATTTAACCGCGGTGTAATTACAAAGACGCCGCTCTCCTCAAATAAACAAACATCTACGGAGGCGTTTCAAGTGTACCTACTGTATCTTGTGCATAAAATAAATTCTATTAATTATTTTATTAATTATTTTATTTATTTATCACACTATTTAAATAATACATACATACATACATACCATCACGCCATGTCCCTCACGGGGTAGGCAGAGAGAACCGAACGCCACATTTTTCTATCTTGACACACATTCATCGCCTCATCAACATTCATACATCGTCTTATACATGTTCGTCTGTTGTTCATGCTTCTTACATTTCCATCTTTCAAAATATCGTTTACATGGTCGTGCCATCCTTTTCTTGGGCGCCCGTGACCTCTTATTCCGTTCCTGTCAGCTTTGTATATTTTCTTCGTCAGGCGTTCTTCGTTCATTCTCCCCAAGTGGCCAAACCATCTCAATGTGTTAACTTTCATTCTGTTAATTACATCTTTCTTTATCTTACATTCTTTCCTTGTATCTTCATTCCGAACTCTATCATACATCGTTCTGTTACAAATTCTTCTAAGCGATCTCATTTCAACTGCATTTATTCTGCTTTCGTGCGACTTCTGCCATGTCCAGATCTCACTTGCATACGTCAGGGTTGGCACTACGATTGCGTTATGAATGGCAACTTTAGCGTCTCTTGATATGCTGCGATCATTCATAACTGGTCTAAGTGCTCCATTCACTCTGTTTCCTGCCATAACTCTTCTTTCAATATCCTTATCAGGCCGTCCATTCCGTTGGAACATACTACCCAGATAGACATACTCATCGACTTGTTCAAGCCATTCATTCTCTACTTTTATTTGACACACTGTTCTGCTTTCACTCTTTTCAAAGACCATTACCTTTGATTTGCTGGCATTCATTTTAAGTCCGTTTTCTATGCATCATTCATATACCATACTTACAGGATACTGTAACTCTTCCATACTTTCTGCTAACAATAATTTGTCGTCTGCATACATCAGATCACGTACTGTTACAGTACCCTAGTTTCAGACCCTTACTTTCATACTTAAGTGCTCTTATGCAGAAATCAATGTAGAGATTAAAGAGCCAAGGGGACAACACGCACCCCTGTCTAACGCCATTATTTATAGAGAACCAAGTTGTTGTTGTGTCGTTAACATGAACACATGCTTTGCTGTTCTCATATAATGAAGCGATTGCACGTATCAGCTTACTCTTCACTCCGTACATCGATAGTATATTCCATAGTTTTTCTCTTACAACTTTGTCATAGGCCTTTTCAAGGTCTATAAAGGCGCAGAAAAGTTTTTGGTTTTTACCCAAAACCTTTTCTGTGACAATACGTAAAGAAAATATTTGGTCTATACATCCTCTGCCGCCAACAAAAGCCCCTTGAGCATCCCAAATCTTGCTCTCTGTAACCTTTCGTACTCTTTGATCCAGGATCCTTGCATACATCTTACCAACTGAGCTTAGCAAACTTATGGCTCTATAGTTTTTGCAGTCGAGCTTCGATCCTTTACCTTTATACAAAGGTACCACGATTGCATTTCTCCAGTCTGAGGGAGTGTGTCCTTCTTCCCAACATTTGTTGAAAAGAGAGAGACACCACTCCAACGTCTGTTCGCCGCCATATTTTATAAGTTCAGCTGATACACTGTCATACCCGGCAGCTTTCCCCGCTTTTGCGTGTTTTACTGCTTCAAACATTATTTAAATAATCGTCATTAAAAATAGATAACTGCTGCCCAACTAGGTATACCTGTTCTAGGGCTAGCAGTTTTCCAACTATTTGTTTACCAACTGTCGATTTATTCAAGAAAATTTATTTCTATTAACAGACCGACAAAGTATCACTCTAAGTAGTGCGAGATTTGTATGCCAGGTCTATATTTTTAAGAGAAATAAATTCTCTCGAACGAATCGACAATTGGAATATTATGTATGTGGGTATGTACATATGTATGTGTGCATGTATATTTTTAAAGTGTTTTAGTTTTTTTTTATAAGTATGATTAAATTTTGTATTTTTGTAAAAGTAAATATGTTATCGATTTCTCTGATCAAACTTTCATTTAATTAATATGTCATTTGGTATAAAAAAAGTTTATTTACCATAAATATCACGTAAAATTTTGTTATATAAGATAGTCAAGGTGTTTTTAAAAATGTATAATAATACAAAATAATGATAAGATGCACATTCTTTGAATATAAAATTAAAAAAAATATTAATTAAATTTACCATACAAGGAAATAAAATAAAATCAATTATTAAAAAAACACACACTTTGAAATACCCCTGCGGTCACGTCAAAGAAAGGAATTAGTACTTCATATTATTAACTTAAAAATATTACTTATTCTTGTGTCTAATGCCGCCGTTATAGAAACATAACCCTTATATTTTTATTGTAAGAGTATGTTTTTGCACGATTGAAACGTAATAAGACATTTTGAATCTGGGACAATTCGTAGTATGACTTCCTGTGTAGGTACTCTGTAGGTACATGTTTCTGGGCGAGTTTTGACAAGATATGATATTATACCTACATACATATCTATCATTCAAGCAAGCAGGTAGGTATGTTCATTATTTTAGTAGTTGCATGTAACACATGAGATCCAACTGTCGATGGCGATAGAATGTATAATTTAGGAATACGTACCAAACTATAAACACATTTATAAATATTTTATGATATTTCATTTTCCAAAACTGTCGATTTGTTCAAGAGAATTTATTTCTCTTAAAATGTCGACAAATTATCAAGCCAAGATACGCGAGATTTGTGTCCTCCTCATAGACCTCATATAATTTTTGATCCGCTAAATGCAAAGAGCCTAAAATTTCAGAATGTATATAAATTCATAGGGCTACAATGCTTTTTTATTTAATTTTGATTTTTTGTTTCAGTCAGGGGTTATCAACTTTTGAATTTTAAATTAATTTTAACAAATAGGTAGGTACCTATCTCAATAACTATAAAAGCTAGAACGTTGTTAATTGGTATAAATATAGACAAATACAAAATCTCAAGTTAATTTTTCATGTGAAAAAGTTACAAAGTTTCTTAAACATTATGTTTTTATAAAAAAAAAAATATATGTGTTTAACACTAAATTTATGTGTTTAACAGCCTTTATTTCCAACGTTTTTGAAAATATCAAAAAAAGCCGAAATACCCCAAGTAGATAATTTAATTTTCTGTAAATAATATGAATGTTATAATAGCAGTAAATCTCAAACTTTTTTTTACAATTTTTAAAAAAATTGAATTTAGTGACGAAATCGTTTCATACAATTCGCATCTCAATTTTTTTTTTTAAATTTGTAAAAAAATAGTTTAGTGACGACATCGTTTCATACAAATTGTGTGGCAGTGACCTATCACTTATCAATGACATATTATAATATCATTAATCTAAGGTGACTCAGTAGTTTGATAGGCACTTAATCTCCGAATACATACATACCATCAAACAGTTTTCATATACATATATTTATTTATTTGGATTAATATACTTACTTACAGTCAAATAAATTAATTGAAAATGATATAAAAAAAGATGTACCTACCTACAACAATGAGACCAATTACATATGTAGGTACTAATCAGAAAAGTGTAATATAACAAGTTCAATATTCTGGGTAGGAAGGAAGGACTGACTTCACCATACTATCCTATCTTGACATACATACCTAGGTACATGTTTTGTATGGAATACAAAATATCTTAAAATATTATCTAAATAATTTGGATATATGGTTTTATATTTCTGTGCGTATTATTTAACTAAACATAATAATAATAATAAAAATAATAATAATAAATACTTCCTTGCACCGTGCGCAAGTGGTGAGTTTATTGCCGTATGGTAATTTCTTCCAACTAACCAGTGTTTCCAGCCCAGAGAAGCAATTCTATCGCCATCGACAGTTGGATCTGACTAAATCTAGCCGATGAGTCAAAAGCCCTGTAAGAATGTCTGTTAGTTTCCTTGTATTTATGTTTTTATTATAGTTTCAGAGAGAGGACTAAGTTAGGTATATAATTGTCATAATTGACATCAATGTTCATGACTAGAAAAATGTTTGTTAGATATTTTCATAAAAATCATCTTTGAACAGTGATATGTAATGATATCACTGTCTTTGAAAGATTTATTGTATTCAGACAATGATTTTAGTTTTGATTCACTTCAGCTTATACATTGAATTAATTGATCTTAAATTCTTCAACATGTTAGTATTTCATATTTATTACTATAATAACAATATATTCTGGTTAGTTGGAAGAAATTGCCATATGGCAATAAACTCGCCACTTGCGCAGGGTGCAAATAAGTGTTTATTATTATTATAATTAAAAGTTATAAAATTACAGAAATTTTACAATCTCACTAGGCGGAATTCTTGTTCTGAGGTAATATGATCTCAAGACGACATGTAAACAGTGATATGTTAATGTAAACGATATTTCATAGTTTTGTAATTTTTTTCCAAAAATTATATTAATTTAATACCTACCTAAAATTTTATTACATATTTACTTCAACGAAAACTTTGGCTTTATTTTTTTATTAAAAAAAACCCGAATATGTACTGTACGTACTCGTAAAAGTGCAAGACTTGCAAGACTCTTGCTGCAAGACCAAGACTATGTATGCAAGACCAAGACCAAGACCAAGACTATACTTGTAAATGCAAGACCAAGACCAAGACCGCGGGTGCAAGACCAAGACCAATACCAAGACCACCCTGGTCTTGGTCTTGGTCTTGCAATTGCTCATCACTACCAAATTCGCTAAAAAAATGTTTGGTAACTGTTTATATAAAAGTCTTGTTCTTTTCCGATTGCAATTTTTTTATGTCAATTGATAGATAATCACGTTTATGTTTTAAGAAAGATTAAACATTTTTGACGAAAATGCTTTGTAAATAAAAAAACGAGGTGTGGTCAACGCTTAACTCCTCACTACCAAGTCACACCACAAATTATGAAAAGAGTTTGTTCAATATTTTTTTATTATAGTATTTTATTATGAAAATATGATATTTCTTCAATGCTATTTTATGAAAGTGATGTGGCTTTTAACCAAATTTAAAATTCAAATGTTAAGATTCCTGAGCTTGGGGTCACTAAGAAATTCTTGACAGTTAAAAAATTGAGAAGCACTATTCACATGTCCTTTAATATCTAATGGGGTCCAAGTGAGCATTAGATATACAAATTTACAAAATTTGAAAATAATTGAATGGGTACTTTAATCTATAATCGATAAAGTAAAATAAACACGTCGGACAAAGTACACATCACACACACACACACACACACACACACAGATACATTGTGATGAAACTTTGCCTTAAAAATTGCGAAATCATAACTCTCCACTATATCTCCTTGGGTTAGTGAGGAGTAATAAATGAACACATGAAAAATATATAAAGTAATCCATTACAATTTTTTAGATTTTCGGATACTACATATTTGATTTTACGATTTTCACCATTAAGAAACAGTACCTACTGTTACTATAAACATTCAATTAAAACGGTGCCAAAATCACGTTAATTATTAAGTACGATATTATTTATATTAAACATTATTTTATTAAGTAAAACAAAAACCAAACACAGTTTAACAAAACAACAAGAATCTTTAAAAAAATCATAGAAAAAATATAGATACGTATTCCTACCAACACAATCTTTATTCTGGTTATTAAAAATATAAAATTAAAAACTTTTGATTGAAATAATATTCACTCGCTGTAAGTCCTATTATTTTTAATGATATACTCAGATAATAAATAATAGGGTATATAATAACTGAATAAAATCCTTACTAATTTATTCTAACATTTAGGTAAAATAGGTTCGGTAAACATGATTGCGTCCAGTTATCATTGGGATTCGCGTGAGCGAGTCGCATTTTTTATTTAACTTTCATATACACCCCTTTAAATACGTATTCGGAAATAGTATAATAAGTAGGTACCTAAATAATATTGTAAAATCTAAATACCTGTTACCTAATTAATTTTCAATTATATATAATTCAACATAATGTGCATGAAAATAAAATAATTTTTGAATTCGCATAAAAAGTACCTATTACTAATACGTTTATTTATTTATAGATTTTCGGGTAACTAACAGGTATTATGTCAGACAATAATTTAACACGCACCCAATAACTAGTTGCCACATTCTGAAGACTAACTATAATTAAAAACTGCTTCTTCATTATCACCAACTGTATCAACATTTTAAAATATTAAATTTCATGTAGGTAAGTATCTATCTGTTCAATCAATATAATTATTCTGAAAATGATGTTATTTTGCAAAAAATAACACATTTCAAGTCTTGAGAAGCGTCAGAAAACCAACCATTTTATATGGATTTCTTCTTACATATATTTCGCAATTTGATTATAATTTTTAAAACATTTGCTCCGAAAAAATTAATTTTCTCGTAATAAAGATGAGTTTATTATCTTTTGATGTAAAAATAAACGCGATCGGCAAGGGAAAGGACTTGTAAACATTTTTTTTGTTTTAAATTAATTAATTTCAACGAATAAAAAATCTCCAAAAAGTTTATTACCTTCATCATGTGGGCAGATGTTCTGTCTGCGCAATGAGATGAGCGTCATCCGTGGAGGAGTCACCCCGATCTGCGCAGAGCCCTGATGGATCTCTGAAGAGATCTCCAACGGTATTGTTGGAGACCCAACAGGGCACACGAAGAAGAAAATCCTAAAATAACGACAGTAGATATTAACGAAAATAGCAGTAATAAAGACACCTTTTTTTACTAATAACATATATACACATTACGATTTAAAATTTGAGTAGGTATATTATTTTGATTCAAATAAATATAACTGTATTTGTAAAATAATCACAAATATAAATAAACTAATTAAATATACTCACTAGTTATGTAATCCATTTTAAATTGCAATATAGTATTTTGCACACGAGGTCA
>OY754979.1:21646833-21714333 GCA_963576475.1 Molanna angustata
ATCCTTAAAATTATAGAAAACGCGATTCTCATTTCAATTTGTAGTGAAAGTAAAAGGGATACTATCCCTCGCAGGTATCCATACCGTAGCGCTGGCATTAGAGGTGTCACTAACGCTTAGCGCTATCCATAATATCGATCTGTCACTTCACTGACATTTCAATATTATGTCAATCATTTACAGACGTTCATAATTTGAAATATAAAAGTAATTCATACACTATAATATTCAATAACATCCTAGAGTAAACTCGAATTTTGAAGAGAGTTGTAAATAACGTGATAATGGAAAAAATCACTGTACAAATGAACAATAATAATAAAAATGCAAAAACAATAAATAGTATGTAAAAATGCAAAATACCTAATTAAGATGAATAAAAAGAATGTAAAACCAATTAGAATACATTCAATATCTTCAAATACTTAATATTTATATAAAATAAATCCTTTATCACATGCATTTACTGGTAAAAATATGGATACTATCCATAGAATCCTTACATCATTCTGTATGGACACCTATCACTCACCTGAGAACAATAATCGCATTTATTGACATAGCATTCTTTCGCAAGCGCTAGTAGCCATAATTTCCTATCTATAACAACAGTTAAGAATTTAAACGAGAATCGCGCTCAGGGTGCGTTTGAAAAACGCACGCTCAGGGTGCGTGCGTTTTTCAATTCCATTTGAAGGAATCTACCTTGTATGCAACATCGGTAACTTTTGTCCTCTCTCTGATCCATTCGTTGCGTTTACGATCTCGAAGACTACTGTTTAGCATCCTTCTCTCCATTACTCGAAGAATTTGCCATTTGCCAATGAAACTCGACGCTTGTAGGCAGAAGTATGTGTTAGATATAAATATTATATAAATGTCGGTAAAATCAACTCAAATTGATATTCTATTAATATTTATTATTAAATAATATATTTTTATGATCTTATAAATCGTTTATTATTTTTATTGACAATAACATCGCAATAGAGACGAAGTTGGGATATTATAGAAGAACCAGGAACTCAGGCACCTACAGGGCTTCCGACCTGTCTTCGGCTGATTTACGTGGTCACTTTATGCGCTTGCGCAACGTTCACCAATTATGCCCTTATTGAGTTCCCTTATCAATGTATTTTTGAAAGTTCTATATATTTAAATAATGTGTAAACATTTCACCTGAATAATACCGATGACAGGTCGTACGCCCTGTAGGTGCCTGAGTTCCTGGTTCTTCTATAATATCCCAACTTCGTCTCTATTGAGATGTTATTGTCAATAAAAACATCATGTGACTCCCGACAGGGATAAAAATGCAATGTAAGCGTATATGCAATTAAAAAAAATATATTCGTTTATTATTTAGTCTAGTTAATGATGATTGTCAACTTTTTGTGTTAATTAAAGAAACTTATTCGTGATAATATAACATCTTATAGTAATTGTTTTTTTTCTAGCTGTACTATATTTGAAAAAAAAAATCTTCATAATTCTTAGGAACTGAAAGGGTTAATGTAGTTAATTGTGATACCAGCAAATCCACACGGCTTTGCCCGTGCACTTTCTTTTGCATACCGTTCTCTCGTTTTATATCAGAAATTTATAAATCAAATATGGCTATTTGTTTATCAGAAATATATTTATCAAATATGGCTACAATTCGTTAGTTTATCTCACTTAACGGCAAATCTAAAGATAATAAAATCTCATGTTGGTACCTACCTATAAAATCTTCATAATTATAGTTTTGTTCGCAATAAAATTTCAATACAGAATAATAACTTTTGAATATCTAAAAAAATTGAAATGTGCTAATACAATGTTAATATTTTTTATAGAAAATTAAATTATCTAGTTAAACTCAAATAAGGCAGTTAAACTCATAAATTCATCATAAAAAAATATTTTTCTTAATAAAAAATGTTGGAGAACCGCTGGAATTTTTTTGAAAAAAAATATTGAATATTTTGTATTTGTCTATGTTCATACAAATTTTCAGTGTTCTAGCTTCTATGGTTTCTGAGATATATGGAAAGATAAAGTAAAAATTCAAAAGTTGATAACCCCTGACTGAAACAAAAATTCAAAATTCTGAGTATAAAAGTTTTGTAGGCCTATAAATATTTATATACTCTGAAATTTTGGGCTCTGTAAATTAAGCGGATCAAAAGTTATAAGGGACATACACACACACACACACACACATACCCTGACACACACACACACACACATACACACACACACACACACACACACACACACACACACACACACACACACACACACACACACACACCCTCACACACACACACATACACACACACACAGACACACACACACACACACACACACACACACACACACACACACACACACACACAGACACACGAAATGTTCCGAATTTTGAGTAAATCCGTTTATGGAACATATATGCTGCGAAGCCTCTAAATTGGTGTTTTTTGACTTCAAAGGTGGAAAAGCCGTGAAAAAAGTAGACCCTGCATACAAATTCTCGCGTTTCCTGGCTTGAAACATTGTCGATATGTTAAGAGAACAAAGTTCTCTTGAACAAATCGACAGTTGGATAATGTCGATTCATTCAGAGATTTGAATTCTCATGAACAAATCGACAGTTGGATTACTATGGTTCTAATTTGAAAAATTAACACAAATAGTTACTTTTCATAAAAAAATTACAAATATTCGTTGGATCATTATCACAAAAAATTAATGAGAGATCATATTGTGTATAAGTTCAGCCTCCCAGGGTATCTATTCCCCAATCTCGCACATTAAATGTCGTATTCGTCTATGTCGCCTAAAAAATGTCAAATGAAATGTTGTATGGTAGGCTTTTAGCCTATTCTTGAAATCATTCGAAATTAAAATCGTTCGACATTGAAATGTCACATGAAATAATAGGCAACATAGCATTTGGGATGCGTTTGAAATATTTTTTCAGCATTTATTGCATATTTTTGACGTTTTTTTCTATGGTTGTCAAAACACAACCTGTTTTAATGCAATAATATGATAGATTTCTAAGCACTTAACATATTGTTCATCATGACGCTTCCTGAATTCTCGAACAATTAGTCATTAATATTATAAAAATATATATCAGAAAGCAAATATAAAATTTAAATTTACTTTGGTACCTATGTACATTTAAGAGACAAATTATTTGCAAATAAAGAATAATAAGCATACAAACAAGACAAATAATAAGAAAGATTATGTCCCTATATTGAAATATTCAATAGAAACAAATACAAAACATATTAATGGAGAAATATATGATAAGTAAAAAAAAATTTTTTGTGGAAATTCCTTACAAAATAAGAACATTTAAGAAACTTATTAATGCAGATATATCAACAAAGTAAATGCCTCCAATGTTTAAATTTTTTTCGTCATCCATGTATTTTTATATTTACTGTTAAACTAATTCGTCGAATTGCCATTGTGACAACAAAATACAAAATAACGAAAATACTTACGCTATGTACAGACGCTTGCCGTATGTAAATGCAATATGGCGCCCATTTTTACAGACAATATCATGCGAAATTGAAGGTCCTATACCACTCGTCAAAATCTCAAATGATTTTCATTCGACTATGTCGCATGCGAGACTCAAGAAGAGCATATTCTAGAAATCTCGCGAAAGTAATAATATGTAGTATACGACATCGGTAGTGCGACATTGAAGAATAGGGTCCCAGAATACATTAAAAAATGTCTTTAGATATTATCAGAGTTTCATCGCTACAGCGGGTACAGAATGATAAACACTTTAGTAGCGTTCAGACAGACATACACTTTGATTTATTAATTAGATAAAATTGTTGACTGAAAATGGGTAGATAAAGATTATTATTTGTATATATGGGAATTGTGTGGGATAAACCTGGTAGCCATAAAACGTCCAACTAAACAAAAAGTATGCATCGTATACTTGAATCAATTATCAAATGAATAACAATGAATTGATTTTTTCATTATGTAAACGTTGACTATATTATTTTAATGAATTAGATATTTAAATTGTTCCGTATAGATTTTTTTGACAGGTAAATCGTTTTGGCCAATTTGGCCTAAATCAATAGATAAATAAATCAAGATATATTTTATTTATAAATTTTAATTTGGTAGGTATATTATTTTTTTTGTAAGTACAAATGTTTATTTGCACTTTAACAGGAAATCTTAGTGTCTACAATAAAAAAATTATACATTCGTTTCATCACGGTATAGGTATCCCGGCACAGGTGGGTGTGCATAGCCTAATGAAGGTATGACACATGCGTGTATCCACATACACAATTCTAATCTAGTCTGAAAAATGGAATAGGTACCCGTATAAAAAATTAAGACCGCGCTTCTAATTATTATAGTACCTACTCTAAAAGGAGCAGGCTGTGAGGTACCGGCTTAAAATAGTGCTTCGACTTTTTTCTTTTGTCATCGTTTCTGGGAATTCGCATAATAACATTTCACATAGTAATATAGTAAAGAAGTTCACCACCTATTTAGAATATTGTATTACTAGTTGCATGTAACACATGAGATCCAACTGTCGATAGCGATAGTATGTATAGTTGAAGAATATGTACCAAACTATAAACCCATAAATACAAATTATTGAATATTTTCAGATATTTTGTTTTCTATACGACATATGTAGGTATGTATGTCAAGATAGGATAGTATGGAGGAAGTTCCTTTTTTCCTACCCAGAATATGAAAATATCATGATGGTATGTATGTTTGGAGATGAAGTATCAAACTATTAAGTCTTCTTACATATTGTGTATAGGCGACTGCCATACAAAATGTATGAAGCGATGTCGTCACTAAATTCAATTTTTAAAAAAATTGAGATCTTCTGCTACAATGTTAATATTTTTTTATAGAAAATTAAATTATCCAGTTGGGGTGTTTCGGCTTTTTGCGATAATTGTATAAGTTTTGGAAATATAGGCAGTTAAACTCATAAATTTATCATAAAAAAATATTTTTCTTAATAAAAAATGTTTGAGAAACCCTGGAATTTTTTTGAAAAAATCAATTTGAGATTTTTTATTTTTCTATGTTTGTACCAATTTTCAGCGTTCTAGCTTTTATGGTTTCTGAGATATATGGAAAAATAAAATAAAAAATAAAAAGTTGATAACCCCTGACTGAAACAAAAATTCAAAATTCTGAGTATAAAAGTTTTGTAGGCCTGTAACTTTTTATATATTTTGAAATTTTGGGGTCTGTAAATTGAGCGGATCAAAAGTTATAAGGGGGGGACGGACACACACACACACAGACACACACACACAGACACACACACACACAGACACACGAAATGTTCTACTCCGAATTCTGAGAAAATCCGTGTATGGAACATATATGCTGCGAAGCCTCTAAGTTGGTGTTTTTTGACTTCAAAGTTGGAAAAGCCGTGAAAAAAGTAGACCTCTGCATACAATTCTCGCGTATCCTGGCTTGATACATTGTCGATATGTTAAGAGAACAAAGTTCTCCTGAACAAATCGACAGTTGGATTAGGTGAAACGACACAGTTTTATGGGGATACACGCATGTGTCGTGCTTCCTTTCGAAAGGTAATACAGGACTGTATTAAAAAAACTTTGTCGTCATCATCATCATCACTGGCACTACAGTCCACTACGGGCCCTAGCCTCCTCCAGAAATAGTCACCATCCCTCCCTATCGACCGCCAGTCTTCTCCAATAATTTATAAGGTCCATTTCTCTTATGTCACACAGCACGTTGTCCAGCCATCACTTTGTATGTAAAAACTTTATGACTAAATTGTATGGTGCTGCCTTGATTAATGTTATTTCCTTAGCTACTTTTCTGCCTAAATACATACAGTGAAACATCAATCTGTCGTTTTTGAAGGGACCTAATGAAAAAAACAATGAATGCGAGAATACAAAATATATATTGAAAAAAAAAACACATTAATGTTAAAATGTTAAATATGTACTGTACACATAAAGAACATATTATATTAAATAATATGTCATTGTCATTTAAAAAAAAATTATTAACATATTGGTGTTACAAATAATTTTTTTTTTCGGCATCAGTTATCGAATGTGCATAAAAAAACGCTCTCATTTTTTCTGTTATTAAAAATAGTTTCCGCACGGTGCATTGTCCATTCGGTCAATTGTCCATACGATAAATTGTCCTCACGGTCAATTGTCCGTACGATCAATTGTCCCCACGGTAAATTGTCCTCGCGGTAAATTGTCCTCACGGTAAATTGTCCATACGGTAAAAAGGGTGTACGGTCAATTGTCCACGGTTAATCGGCTACGTTCAATTGTCCGGATATGGGTAATCAAATTGAAGATATCTGACACCTGTAAAACATGAGAAGGCAGAATTTTTATCAATTTCGCTTCAAAATTGTCCATGCTCTGTTCAAAGTTGAAACTGCATTTGCTTTCTGTCAATCAATGAATTTGTTATTGTATTTATTTATTAATAAAAATTAACAATATCATTTTAACATATTATCATATATCCACCTCACATCAATATATCTATAAATGTACAATATTTTCATCGTATTTCGTAGTTTCCATGAAAATGTGTATTATATTCAATAGATATTTTTTTTATTACGGCGCTGGCCAACTTATTAATGATTTCAATAACAAGAAATAACTACACATAATAATACTTAATTATAATAATTATCTAGATTGGTGGTGGCAGAGCGGTTAGCACGCTGATTTTTAATCTAGTGGTCGAGAGTTTGAATCCTGCCACGACCGATTTCGTTCACCTATTGTTCAAGCATAAATACTTGAACAATATTATGTAATGTTGTTACAAGAAAAATTATTTTTAAAAAAAAATAACTATCTGTTTCCTTAATGTATGTACTGGAAAGTTGTTTGTCTTCTATGCCTGCGTTCTGGGTTTGATTGCCAACAGAGGAGAATTTTACTCAATATATTTGTTAAAGATGAACACCCAATTATCAGGCAACGATTGCAAATCAGTCCCAAATTCATAAAGTATTAAACTTATTTTGATAGATGGAGTTAATAATTTAGACGAAATAATAAATTATTTCAAAAAATTATACATTTGAATATTGTAGTAGGTACATATTTATATGTAGGTAATAAAATTATTTCTATGAAAATAAAAATATTGCGAGACATCTGCATAATTGTGATAGAATTAAAATAGTGTGTAGTATTAAATACAACGAGGTTGATAGATAAAAGTTATAGAGATTTCTCATAGATGTCTCTGAGGTTCAATCATTCATCCAAGTAATTTTTGTTTACCTGTAACTAATTATAGTAATTATTGATTCCCACAATGAAAATATAGTTAGAGATATTTAGCTACAAAAATTACTTTACTTTTCAAAGTGATAATAATAATTATTATTCTGGTTTTATACCCAGATATATAAACATCAAATTTGACTGATAAATGATTGTAATTTTGTAAGTAGGCACTCATATTTCTCTGTTATAAAAAGTGATTTAAAATCAATTGCCTATATTCATTAAACTCAAAATTATCACCACCATAAAATGAAAAGTATTTTCTGCAAGGAGAGAATATTGTAAATATTATGCAATGAAAACAATATTGCAATCAATATATTTTGAATGTAAAATTCGTTCTTTATTACTATAAAAATACTCTACACTAGAAAATTATAGACAATATAGGTATTATTTTTTTTAAAAGCTACATATGGATATTAAAATGTTGTTTCAATAATATATTATCTTTATATTCAGCTATGAACAGAGGATATAATATAACATTACCTTCAAAAAACTAGATGGATTCACAAAACATATTTTTTTCTTAATAATTATGTAGGTAGGGGAGAGAGAGGCAGATTTCAACGATTTTTACTATAAAGATCATAACTACATTGCTAATAGCTAAAGCAACATCAAACAAATTTTTGTATATTGTCCATATATTCAACTAAAAGGTGAAATGTTGAATTGTTTCAAAAATATTTATTTTTAGGACATATTTTTTAATTTACTAAAGTTCGATATTTGTTGAAATCTACCTCCTCGAGGGGGCAGTTTTCAACAACCTTGGGGCACATTTCAACATTGTATATAATCAGATTAGAAAATAATTCAAAACACTTTTAATATATTTAAACCATTGGTGCTTGAACCACTCTGGTTGTTCCTGTCTCTTCAATATAATAAATTCTATCAGGTGTAAATTTTTCATCAATGACTTTTTTCATGTCGTCTTCATTCTTGAGAAGTTCATTTTTTCTTATACATCCTCACCATTTAGTCTAAATTAAGAAAAAAATGTTATTTATCATATTTGTTATCTTTATAAGGACATGATTTTAAAAATAATATCATTTTTAAAATGTGGGTCAGATTTCAACACCGTTGAAATGTGCCCCTTTTGCTGTGTTGAAATCGGCCCCTCAATGAGACAAACACTTTAAATATTTTTTTCATAATCAAAACATATGAAAATTCTACAACTATTAGTACATAAATGAAGCATCTAATATAATAAATAACAAATAAAACAGTTACAACCGTATTTGTGTATAATATTCAGCTCCAAAAATCCTTACGAATCTCATCCAAAAATAATAAAAAACTACCGTGAAAACTAATGCTGTCGCTTTAACAAATGCAAATGGGCCAAAACAAAAAGGCGATTGCCAATTGCCATGTTGCCATTCTTGAAAAAACAAGTACCTAAGCACTAAAACATATTTTAGATGTCCCAAAAAATAGCTTTTTGAAATGTGCCTCCCTCTCCCCTATCTAAATTTTAGTTATTTAATTTTAAATCCGTTTGTGTATCTTTTAACATCTATTATGAATTAAAAAAAAACACATATTTATTTTATTTATTTATTTTTCACACCTTTATCACAAAGACAATTATGAAGATCACTGCTGCCCATCTAGGTAACCCTGTTCTAGGGCTATAGCTCTCCAACTATAGTGTGGACCTTCCCTAGTTCTATCCGGTATGGAGCGGTATGAAGAGCGGGGGCAAGAATCGCCGCTAGTGACCTGTGGCGACTGCGCCAATTGCGCCAATTGCGCCAATTGCGCCAATTGCGCCAATTGCGCCGCGCAGTGCTTCGCTGCGCTGAGTACTTCGGCAGGCGCCATCTTGCCCTGCGCCGTATTCACAGCCCGTCTCCTATTTAAGGGGAAGCACAGCGCGCCCACACCATTCCGTCATCCAGACCTCGAAGCTAGGCATCACGCTGCCCGACCGCTCATCGCTGTTCAAATCGTCCGCGTTTCAAATTTACATTTATATTCATTAAATAATAACTCGACATTTCTGTACCAAGTAATATTAGTAAACATCAATTGTAATCAGCATCTTGATAAATAAAAGAGTAAGTTAAATTTCCTGTTATATCTTTCAATCTGTCTACCATTCCTACCTGAGTAATATTTGATAATAATATTTAATCTATTGTATACGGTATCGCAGTTGCTTGGTCGATCAATCTGTGGCTCAGCTGTCGGGACTATCCGAACAGACCGCCACCAGGTTCGAACCAAGCGGTTGAGATATCATTTGGGTTGTATGTAGCTAAAGGCGGACAAACAGGTAATACCTACACGTCCAACTGACCGACCTTACCACCTCAATTACAGGCTTGCATATCAGCTCACGCTGGTATGCAATCGCTTCTAACCAAGTGACCACTCTGGCACTTTGGCAAGCTCTACATACTACAAAATACCATTACCCCCAAAACTGGTGACCCCGACGTGAGCTCCGGCTGGTATGCAATCGCTTCTAACCAAGTGACCACTCTGGCACTTTGGCAAGCTCTACATACTACAAAATACCATTACCCCCAAAACTGGTGACCACCGAACGTGTCTCAGAACACACACATACCTTCAGAAACTGGTAAGATTCCGAAATCGTTTAAAAACTCAGGTACTTTTATTTTGTGCTAATAATTTTATATATGTTATATTGTGGTAATTGACTGGTAGCCATTGCGCGACAACCAAGTATTGTGTAATGTAAAATCAGTAGCTATATTAAACAGAACGATTATACGTGTTCATTAATATAATACTTAACATTTTTATAACACGACAGAAATAAAAAGATTTAATGGGAAATAGGTATTAAGCAATGAGGTCTGGATGAAGCGAATCTGAACGGGTAACTTTTAAAAAATATATTTTAAAATCTTTGTATAACTTAAACCCGCAAATTACGCAAACCCCGTTCATTCGCGTTTGTAAAAAAGCGTAATTTAAATATAAAAAATCGACGCAATATAAAAAAAACATTCATATAAGTAGAACTAAGTTAAGGCATATAAATATATATATGCAAAATTATCCAATGATAATATATTATTTTAAAAATTTAATTATTAAAAACGATCATACGCAAATCCCACATAACTAAACATATTTACAACTGTTTTTAATATATATGTAATATTAAATATGTACCTTGTATTTTTTTTCATGACTGACGAGACGCAAAAATAATACAGAGGAAACAAATTTAAAAAAAAGCTACCTAAAAACCAAAATAACAAGGAAATAAAGAGGAGAAAATAAATAAATACATACAAGGATGAAGGTATAAAAATCTAAAGCAAAAAGCCAGAGAACCAAAACGCCGAATAGAGGTATAAAAATTATAATATTACTAAAGTCATTCTAAAAGCCTAAAGTCATTATAAATATTTTAATTTGTTCAAAATTGATAAAACGTAAAAAAATATAAAAACTAAAAATAAATTTCATAACACATTTTATTTTTGCTAAATAATGTAATAAGTAAAAATTAGAAAATTATTTATAAAAATTATAATAATAAAACCGTTACCATAAAAACTGAAAATTAGAAACATATAGATAAATAATCGGTATATTCGTAAAATGTATATTCTTATGTAAAAATTCAAAACACAAATATATACTTTATATTTAAAAATATTATACCGCGTCGTCGAACGGTCGAAATACTTTCACTTATGTTACAAGCAAAAAAAAACGAAGGTAAATGAACCCTAAACAAAAGAATGGCCGCATGAACTCGAATAAACCCGCTGAAACCGCGATAAGGTAATAAAACGAAGTCAACGACCTTAGGAGCCGATGAACTCGGTCACAGAAACCCCGAGCAAATAACAATTTAAAAGAGTACTAAAATATTAAATAATATACCTCACTTTATCGAATAAATTAACAACGCAAAGCAAAAATATAATAAATTAAAAATTAAAATAAATTATTTTCTAAATATACTTACGGGAATAAAAAATTATATACGATTACAATTATTTAAAATTATGTAAAATAAACTACATACGCAAACGAACATTATAAAATATTTTTAAAATAATTTTTGTATAAATAATATTTTGAAAATAAAATAAACTAATAGTCATAACATAAAATAGAAAGCGAATAAAAATAATAACTAGCTGCGAATAAGCATTGTGATAAAATATAAACAGAAATAAATAAAACTAATATAAAATATTTACAAAATATTATACTTAAATAAATAAAAATTTACAAAAAGGGAATAATGAAATAAAAAGACATTGATAAAAACTTATCGAATAATTTAAAAATAATATTTCAAAATAATTTTTCGATTTTTTTTTAAAAAAAAATACTTAGAATTTTAAAATTATAACATTTTTGCATAAAACACTTAACTAAATAAACATGTCAATGGACAAAGCAACAAACAAAGAACAAGACAATAACGATGACGGACACCAAGAGTACAGAACCGAAATACATTCAACCAATATAAAACTACCAAGTGTGTGGAGACAGAAAATACACCTATGGTTCTACACAATAGAAGCCCAATTTGCCAACGCACGCATAACTAAGGACGAATCAAAGTACCACCATGTGCTGGCAGCCTTGGACGCAGAGACGATGTCATGCGTTGCGGATGTCATCCAAAACCCACCAAGCATAGAGAAATACAAGAACTTAAAATCAACATTATTAAATCGACTCCAAGAATCAGAAAAAAAACGACTAACGCAACTTTTACACGGAATTCAATTGGGTGACCAATCACCATCAGAACTGCTACGAAAGATGAAGAACCTAGCCGGACCAACATTGAATAACAACAGTCTCATCAAAAGGCTGTGGCTAGAAAGACTACCACACAGGGTGCAAGAAATAATATCTGCAATAACAACGGATGATGTTTTGGTACTCGCAACCACTGCGGACCGGATAATGGAGGTTAACTGTAGAACAGAAGTACTTGCAGTAAACTCAACTCCAACTTCAAGCAACCCCTGCTCAAATAACGAACAAAATACAATAAATATCTTATTAGGAATGCAACATCAAATACAGAATTTAACAGAAAAAATACAAGGATTGGAATTACAACAAAGACAATCACGCCCATGCTTTAGAAATCAACAAAGGGATCGTTCGAGATCGCGATCATATAATAGAAACCGCTTGGACTACAGAAATAACAACAATTACCGGCATTCAAATAAAAATCAAAATTTCAAAAGTAAATATAACACGTATCAACAAAATTATAATAACGAAAACAAACAGAAAAAACAAGATGTATGTAGGTATCACCAAAAATTCGGTACAGAAGCACATAAATGCCAGCAGCCGTGCACATTCAATCAGCCGGAAAACTTATAATGCGGCAGGTGTGCGAGACAACACCGTCGCATATAAAGCACCGTCTCTTCATACAAGACATAGCCAGTGGCGTGCAATATCTCGTAGACACAGGCTCCGAAATTAGCATAATACCAAAGTATTATAAAAATGACAAATCAATAATATCTACGGACAGCATCATCACACCAATATATGCAGCCAATGGAACGTCAATACCAACATATGGCCACAAAATAATACACTTGAACCTCGGTTTACGCAGAAACCACAAATGGAAGTTTGTTATAGCCGACGTAACCAAACCAATCATCGGAGCAGACTTCCTAACGAACTACGATATTCTAGTCGACTTAAAAAGGAGAAGTTTAATTGATAGAACAACGGGCATCACCAGCAAAGGATGTATCTACAAAACGAGCGTCACAAATATCGCTACGGTTCAAGCAACATCAAAATTTCAAGCAATAATACGAAAATACCCGTGCCTGACAAGGGCACACATGTCACAAATAGAGCCAAAACATGATGTAACTCACCATATACAAACAAAAGGTCCTCCAGTAACCACAAAAGCAAGAAGACTCAATCCAATACAACTCGAAATAGCTAAAAAAGAATTCGCATACATGATAGAACAAGGCATATGCAGACCGTCGAAAAGCAACTGGTCCAGCCCACTTCATATGGTAAAGAAGACCGACGGAAGTTACAGAATGTGCGGAGACTACAGGCGTTTAAATTCCATAACAAAGCCCGATAAATACCCAATACCACAACTGCAAGACTTTTCGCACAAGTTACATGGAAAAACCATATTCAGCAAAGTGGATCTCGCAAGAGCCTATAATCAAGTAAAGATGGAAGAAAAAGATATACCTAAAACTGCGATTTTAACCACATTTGGATTATTCGAATTTACGCGAATGCAACCAGGATTATCAAACGCCGCCCAGAGCTTCCAACGTTACCTACACACAATTACAAGGGATTTAGAATTTGTATTCACATATATAGATGACATCCTGGTCGCATCAAACAACCTTCAAGACCACGAAAAACATCTGAATACATTGTTCAAGAGACTCGCTGAGAATGGCCTAATTATTAATCAAGAAAAATGCCAGCTAGGAGTAGAGGAAGTAAAATTTCTAGGATACAAAATCAACAAAAATGGGAGTAAACCTCTCACAGAAAAAGTAAAAGCCATTACACAGTTAGAACCACCTAAAGAAGCAAAAGGATTAAGAAGATATATGGGAATGTTAAATTTCTATAGGAAATTCCTACCAAACGCAGCGGACACCCAGAAACCATTATTTGAGCAACTAAAAGGCTACGCAAAGAGCGACAAGAGAAAAATAGTATGGACAGAAGAGCTACTACACGCATTCGAGAAATGTAAGAAAGACTTAGCTCAAGCTGCACTACTTGTGCACGTAAACCCATCCGCTGAAATAACAATCATGGTCGACGCATCGAACAACGCCATGGGCGCAGCTCTACAACAGAAAAATAAAGACACCTGGCAACCAATATCATTTTTTTCAAAAAATTTAACGACGCGCAACTAAAATATAGCACCTACGATAGGGAACTGACCGCTATATACGAAGCAGTAAAGTATTTTCGATCACAAATAGAAGGAAGACAATTTTCAATAACAACAGATCACAAACCATTAATATTCGCATTTTCGAAAAATAAACTAAACTCCCCGCGACAAGAAAGACAGTTAGATTACATAAGCCAATTTACAACAGACGTGAGGCATATTAAGGGCGAAGAAAACACAGTCGCAGACACACTATCACGGATAGAAGAAATAGAAATAACACCCAGCATTAATTACCAAAAAATGGCAGAAAAACAAAGTAACGATAACGAATTAAAATACCTACAAGAAAAATCGTCTCTACAATTAAAAAAAATAATAATACCCGGCACCAAACAAACGTTATGGTGCGACGTTACTAATAACGCATTACGCCCATATGTACCGGCCGACATGAGAGCCTACATAATTAAAACAATACACGCGATAAGCCACACAGGAGCAAAGGCAACAAGCAAGATAATAAAGCATAGATACGTATGGCCAAATATCGACAAATCAGTGAAAAATGTCGTAGACGCATGCATACAATGTCAAGCAGCGAAAATTCACAGGCATACGATAACACCGTTAAAAGACTATCAGCATACCGACGGAAGATTCAAGAATATTCACCTGGATTTAGTAGGCCCGCTACAGCCTTCAAAAGAATACACATACCTGCTCACCATAATAGACAGATATACAAGATGGCCCGAAGCAATCCCGCTTAAAAACATAACCGCCGAAACAGTCGCAGACGCCTTAATGTACAACTGGATAGCAAGATTCGGCGTCCCAACATCAATAACCACCGACCAGGGCCGGCAGTTTGAAAGTGCCTTATTTAGCGGCCTAACAAGAAAAATGGGGATCACACACCACCGAACCACAGCCTATCACCCACAATGCAACGGAATGATAGAGAGGTGGCATCGCACATTAAAAAGCTCCATCATGGCAGCCGACAATACCTCATGGACGTCATCACTACCGCTGATACTCCTGGGGTTACGATCCGTAACCAAAGAAGGCTCAAATCACACACCCGCAGAAATGACATATGGAGCTACGTTAAGACTCCCGGGGGACTTCTTCGAAGAAACCACTCCGGAAGAACCAGACACGTACGGACAAAAACTACAAGAAATAATGTCAAAAATGCGACCCATACCAATCAGCAGACATTGTACAAGACAGACTTTTGTACACAAGCAACTTAAAAACAGTAAATACGTCTTTCTCAGACACGACGCCGTAAAACGCCCACTTCAGAAGCCCTACGACGGACCATACCTGGTACGAGACAGAGACGATAAAACAGCCATCATCATAATCAACGGAAAAGAAAAAAAAGTCTCTTTAGATCGCCTAAAACCAGCCTTCAACATAAATGAAGGAATGGAACACTATGAAGACAACACCGAGCATCAACCGAATACCACTGAGGAACACATAAGGATGTCCAGCCAGCACACACAGGACGACACTCCTTCATCCAGCCCAGTATCGGAGCAACCACACACCACAACAAGAGCAGGAAGAAAGGTCTACTTCCCACAACGATTTACCAGCGTCAGATATTTTTAAAAGATAAGTAACTTCATACCTTGTACTAAAACAAATTTATACTTATAATATGATTAACTTTATATATGTATAGATTAAGTTGTATTTAAATAATTACATAACTGTGTATTAGAAAAGATTACCTTGTACTAAAACAAATTTATACTTATAATATGATTAACTTTATATATGTATAGATTAAGCTGTATTTAAATAATTACATTACTGTGTATTAGAAAAGACTACTTTTCATATAGAAATTGATTACATAAGATGTACATAGCGGTTCAAAAGAAAACCCTATACAAATAACATAACAAATCAAATGCTTTAAAAAAAAATTTTTTTTTTATCTTTCACAGAACGCAATGTAAGGACTCTGAACTTCGAGGAGGGGTCGTGTTTCGTCTAAGCGACTGCCAGCGGGGTCTGTGGCGACTGCGCCAATTGCGCCAATTGCGCCAATTGCGCCGCGCAGTGCTTCGCTGCGCTGAGTACTTCGGCAGGCGCCATCTTGCCCTGCGCCGTATTCACAGCCCGTCTCCTATTTAAGGGGAAGCACAGCGCGCCCACACCTTTCCATCATCCAGACCTCGAAGCTAGGCATCACGCTGCCCGACCGCTCATCGCTGTTCAAATCGTCCGCGTTTCAAATTTACATTTATATTCATTAAATAATAACTCGACATTTCTGTACCAAGTTTATTAATCTATTGTAATATTTAATCTATTGTATACGGTATCGCAGTTGCTTGGTCGATCAATCTGTGGCTCAGCTGTCGGGACTATCCGAACAGACCGCCACCAGGTTCGAACCAAGCGGTTGAGATATCATTTGGGTTGTATGTAGCTAAAGGCGGACAAACAGGTAATACCTACACGTCCAACTGACCGACCTTACCACCTCAATTACAGGCTTGCATATCAGCTCACGCTGGTATGCAATCGCTTCTAACCAAGTGACCACTCTGGCACTTTGGCAAGCTCTACATACTACAAAATACCATTACCCCCAAATCATCAGCAGACATTTAGTTTACCGCCATTTACCGCCAACTTTCTGGTGAGACGGATATGAACGTTGGACTGTCGAACGTCGTATCGTCATATTTTCACATTAAGAGTGTTATCTACATGCGTCAAACGAGAATTAGGTTTTGCGAATATTTTTTACGATGGATTTGCCCGTGTTGAAAAATAATGTGTTTTGTATATTACCTATATATTTACATTTTAATAAAGAATACTACTACTACCTACTTAAACATGTTTTATTACCTACATAAAATTTCTATAATATTTTATATCAATAGCGTTCATGTCATGATGCATGACTGCAAATGAAGCAATTATTTTTTGAATAATAATACAATGTAAAATATTTCTAAATAATTTGAATCATTTGATTTATTGTATTAACTTTGTAGATTTCTTTATCATATGTGTACTTATGTATATTCTATATTTGGTAAAGTTTCTACCTCAACACGGGATTTCTTCCTAGTGAGGTAAAAGCAAGTTAAAACTATGTATTGTTTTTATGAGTATAAGTTATCACAATATTCACATCTGCATGTATTAAATGGCCCTGGAGCAGATATACCTACCTACTTGGGTGGTAGTTATATTTTGTACCGACTTTATATATACACGCATTGTGTGAAAAATAAATAAATAAATAAAAATGTGTGGTACTAAGTTAACTCTGCCAAACCCGCAATGTACATGACGTGATGGTACATTTATAAAAAAATAATTACATTAAACATTTTCAATACGTGTAAAACTACCTTAATCTCCCCGTCTTCATACCGCTCCATACCGGATAGAACTAGGGAAGGTCCACACTATAGTTGGAGAGCTATGGCAGTTTCCAATTTTACCAAGCTATTTTGGTTTTATATAGTTACATAGAGCGGACACCAGACAGCACATCATAACAAATTACAATATTACATAGTTACCAATATCTGAAACACAAAAGTATAAAATGATACAGTAAATTTTGATATATTACATCCAAATTGTCAAAAAAATATTAATTGTATGAATTTTGTTGATTTTCTTATCAATAAAATAACGTATGTAGATACATAACATCATGGCATATCAATTCACAAACAGGGATAGTTGTGGGGGAGTGCATTACTTTATAATAGAAAACATGACACATGCGTGTATGCTTACACACCAGTATCATCACACCTATGTATAAAGGCAATATTCAGAATGGATAGTGAGCATCATTACTGAATTATGTGAGATGTTATTTTATAGTTGAACGATTTCTTTTCAAGATGTATTTAAATGTAATATTTTATGATCGCATATAACATGTAGCTGTATATTTTTTAAATATATTTATTTAAATATACGAGTTCAATAATTATTGATTAATTAATTAATAAATTTATTTATTTATTTATTTATTTACTTATTTATTAATTAATCAATTAATTTATTTACATATTTATTTATTAAATAATTTATTTATTTATTTAAATTTTTTTTAATTATTTATTTATTTATTTTTAATTTATTTATTATTTATACTTACACGTAAAAAAATTACATCGATATCTCGTTCCGTTTACACACAGTCGTCGTTAAGCAAAATAATACGCAAACATTGGATTTTTATGACAAATTGTATACCTCAACAGAGACGAAGTTGGAATATGTAGTTATAGGAGAACCGGGAATTCAGGCAATAACATGTCTTGCGACTTGACTTTGGCTGGTTCACGTGATCACTATAAGCACCTGCGCAACGTTCTCCAACTATGCCATTTTATTGAGTTCCCTTTACAATCCAAATTTGTATATTACATAATGTTGTGATGCTATATTCGAGACTCTCACAAAATACATATAAATAATTAGTACTAACCATTTTTATTATAATTATTGATAATAATTTATATAATAATTTATATAATAATTTATAAAAATACGCATGAACATAGACGATTTGTATGTATATTTGTTGTTGACTTAATAGTATTATGTCTATAATATTTGTTTTGGGATACGCGCTCGTGTAGGGCTTGCTTATTTGAGGTAATGCACACATGCACACTAATCGCTGGTTACCCAGCATTGTGGGATATGCCTATTCATATATTTTTCTTTTTCTTAATTTTCTATGTATGTAGGTACCAACCTACCTGGGAAGAGACCATTATAAGGAAATATTCCATTACACTATACCCAATATATAATAATATTTTAAAGGTACCTACCTTTTTCATATTTTGTAAACAATTCAATGTAATATGTAAACCCTGACTTTGAACATACGAATTTCCAAGATATTTTTATGACTCTCAATATTCAAATATTTTACTACTAATCTGATGGGTACCTAACTAAAGTAAGTAGTTAAAAGGTTTTTAATACTTCGTGGAAGGCAGACATTACTTAACTAATATAATAGGTACACCCTAAACCATAATGAATGAATATGACAGTTTCAAAGCTTTTCAATTTTTGTTATTTTATGAAATTCCAGGGATTTTTTGCAAAATTTCAATGGTGACGTTTAGCAGACGTGCATAAGTGTTAGCCAGCGGACCAATATTTCAATATTAATTTTAGTATTTGACAAAAGTTTCTACATACATTACATGATTTTTTGGTCCATTTTAATAATTTATTTTATCATTAATGAGTGATTTTTCTTCAACCGATTTCAATAATTGTAAAAAAAATTCAAAACATAAGCAAATTTTTTCTTAGGGTTAGAGATATTAATTGAACGTACATACTTTAAAATTTAATATTAACGGATTTGTTTGTACTACCATTAACATTTATGCGACGTCTCATTTTAATAAAATATTTTTTCAATTACTTTTCAATCAAAATATCCTGTGTGTCTTTTTGTAGAACTGTTATGATTATTTTCATTACATTAAGTTTTGTCATCATAAATATATATACTTTTTAATTAAATAAGTTTTGATTAAATGGTATGTTTAATTAAAATTTATTCACTTCGTCCTCTCACACACGCAAACACATCCTCACTTATTGACTTGTTCCTTCGTACTTTTAATATTTTTATACTTTTATACCTTATTGAAAATTTGTGTGGCAAAAATGTATTGCGTAATTATTGTTAGTATTACCCCAGAACAGGCTACGCCTAGTGATGATATAAATTCCATTATTATTTTAAAGTTTAGTTATATAGTATTGATTGTATTGTCAGAAAATAATAAATTAATAAAAAAATACTATATATTCATTTTCCACTATTTTTATGGTTGCTCTTTCAAAATATCTTTCACGTGATCATGGTATACTCTCAAAGGTTTTGTTTGGCCATACTCCATAAATACATTCTTTAAATTTTCAATTATTTTTAATCTAGATGGGTCGATGGCAGAGCGGTTAGCGCGCTGGGCTAGTAATCCAGTGGTCGCGACTTCGAATCCTGCCTCGACCGATTTCGTTTACCTATAGCACAAGCATTTATGCTTCATTTAGGGAAAGTAGGAAGATGTATATGTGCTTGTTTAACAAGAAAATATTCATTTTATATTTTGTCTAAATATTTTTTTATTAATTAAAAAAATGAAATGTCCTTGTTTGTCAAGTAGATATACATCTTCCTACATTTATGCTTAATGATGGAACAAATAAAGTAATAAGTACATCTTTTTTAATAGAGGTCTTTTACTTAGAAAAGTATCTATCATGGTCCAAAAAATCTTATATGGATATCATCACCCAAGTGTAAATAAAACGATATTTAAATAAATGAAATACCTAATCATTTTCATCGAAAACAAATTAATATATAATATTTGGTATGAAATTATATGTAAGATTTAAAATTCATGATGTTGGTTATTATTTTGATACTTCTTGAAATTAGAAAATTTATTAAAATAAAAAAATATCTACCTCGTTACATTTAAAAACAAATGATAAATTTTGTAAGCAATTTCAGGTATGATTTCTTGAATTTAAATTTAAGATGTAGTATAAACATATAGGTACATCCTTTTTATATAGGTATACATTCATTCATATATACATTCATATATCGCACCTTTATTTTCATAGTACCTAGCACTAAAAAAAAAATATTTTTCACAATCCGGAATTAATATTTTGGATTTTTTATTTAATTTGAAAAAATACAAATCGCAATAATGCCCACTGGTGGTAAATATTTAAACTATAGATCTGGTGTTTCTGTATTCAATAGATAGCGCTCATCTTTAATGCATAGCTGGTACAATTAAAAATTTAATATTAAATTTACTATTTTGTCACTATGAAAATAAAGGTGCGATATACATTCTCTTTATACTCCTTGAAATTTGCAATCTTGGTAGATTTATTTATCTACATATATAAAATTTGTTTAAAAAATATCCAGAACTATGACTAAAATTGATATCTTTCGGTATTATATTTCCTTCTATCATTATAGTCTCTATTCCTATCGTAAATTTTAGATCACAACTAAAAAAAACTAAAATAAAGTATTTTTGAGAAACTTTAGATGGTCCGCGTCTAACTAAGTAAAAACCCCTGTAATTTTGTAAACTTTCCGAATAACTGCAATTATAACTGTAGTTGAACCCAAGTGTGTCTATATAAGGTCCTGCAGCCATTTCTCTTTACCTCAGTTGACTCAATACCTTCCTTCCGTCTGTCAAGTGTCAAATATAGTACCTGCCTACCAATAGTGTAGTTAGTTAGGACGTGGTGGTGATATCATGTCGTCACCACGTCCTATTCATTGTTGGAAGACAATACAAAAAGAAGAATCTCATCTCCTGGTGGAACACACAAGTGCTTGCTTCAACGAACTTTAATTGGTAAATATTACATTACACTATATTATTTTTTTAACATTTAAATATTATTCTCTGTACATATTGTCTAGTTCATTCGAATTATTTATTCATTTGTGGTGAACACACAATCGTTTGCTACAACGAACTTTAACTGATTATTATTATATTATTTTATTTACGCATTTAAATATTATTCTGCATTTAATTTATGTAGTTCGTTCAAATTATTTTAGAGATTCAACTCTATAAAATCTATTGAAATTAAGTTATGTGTTTTGTTTATACATACATACATACCATCACGCCTTGCCCCTCACGGGGTAGGCAGAGAAAACCGAACGCCACTTATTTCTATCTTGACACACATTCATTGCCTCGTCAACATTCATACATCGTCTAATACATGTTGGCCTGTTGTTTACGCTTCTAACATTTCCGTCTTCAAAATACCGTTCACATGGACGTGCCATCCCTTCCTTGGGCGGCCCCGACCTCTCATACCATTCCTGTCCGCAATGTATATTTTCTTCGTCAGGCGTTCCTCATTCATTCTCCCCATGTGGCCAAACCATCTCAATGTGTTCACGTTCATTCTCTTAAAAACATCTTTCGTTATCCTACATTCTTTCCTTATGTCCTCATTTCTGATTTCTTATTGTTTAATTTAACTTTAACATTATGTGTACGTGTTAAGAAATGATAATATTTTTTTATTTTATTTTGAAATTAAGTATTTTTTATCTTGGTTTAATATATATATTTATAATCTTTTTTACTGTCGCTATTAATGATTTTGCTGTTGGTTATATTATTGGTTATATTTTGGGCCTTTGAGGTTCATTTGGTCGGATATCTGACTGCTGTGTCTCCACCGGTCTCGGGTTCGATTTCCGATAGAGACACAGTTTTTAATTGTGCTTTCTGTCTGGATCTGGGAGACGATAAATAGCATGAGTCTCCAGCATGTGGCAACTTGTTATTGGGTGCGTGTTAAATTAATATTTGACATAGTACCTGTTAGTTACCTGAGAAGCAATATTATTGAAATAAAATTTCAGTTTTTCTTAGGGAAAAATTATAATGAGCTGTAGAAAATATGTTCCTTTGCTATGTTAGTTGTGAAAAAATGTTTACATTACTAATTTAAAGTATGTGGTCAAAAAGTTTAATTTATTTTTCGAATACCATGAAGCAATAAAATTATACAAAATTAATTTTTATATTGTTTTGCTTGATTTAAAATCTGGTTGATTGGAAAAAATTGCCGAAACTCAATAAGCTTGCTAGTGTGCAATATATGATATGTACAATATTGATAAACTATTTTATATTATAGCGATAGAAACAATGTTAAGAACTCCATATTAAATCAAACGGTATTGAAAGGTCTACGAATTTTATTCCTTATACCGTCATTATATTTAATTAATACTTATAATTAATAATTAAACATACGATAATTTTATATATACGGTCGTTGAAAAATTAAAGTGACCTCAAGGCGAAACGATCTTCGAATTCAAATATTTTCCCATATGTATGTTTTTAAAAATATAACATTGAGAATCGTTATTTTAATATATTTAAAAAAATTCGAAATTAGAAAAATTTATTTAAAAAAAGTAGTTCTGTTTTGTTTTTTAAAGAAGATTTTATCTCTCTGGGTACTATTTTTAACAGGTTAGGCGAAGCTTGTATAGTATATTCAATTTATAATAAAAAGGAACGAAAAACGTTTTTTTATGGATCTATGTTGCAATGTTTTTGTATTCCTGATCTAGAATTTACGTAAACCTATAGCACAAGCTTCCGCTTATTTAAAGCGATAATTTATTAATAATTTACTTACCATTTACGTGTCTTTATTTTCAGGTTCAGAAGCAAAGTATAGAAAGAAAATAAATGAAGTAGGTACCTACCATATGGCCACCTCTTCATCAGTGTTCCAGTTGAGAAGGATTCTTCAAGTAACCTGGAGTACTTCTATTCTGTCTGGATTCGTGGAACCCAGAACCACGGCATAGAACTACAAAACCACAGCATTGAGTCAACTGTTGGTCCACTGTACTACCCATCATGTAAATCATTTTTTTGTTTTTTTTTTTTTGATTAAGTAATTCAATAATTTATTTACATTTTTGTGTTAATAGGTGTTGAAATAAAAGTATTTTTTTTTTGTTATACGACCTATAATATACAATTTTTAATTTTCTTTGTCATTGTTTACATATTGAATTACATTATATTGTATGATGTACATATTATTTTAAAATAATTTTATATTCAAAAGTCATTTCTGGTTCAAAAAAAATGATGAATTTTTAAATATAAAATTATAGGTTAACAGGTTTATTTTGATTTGACATGTTACAGTATTTTTTTATTAATATTTAATTTAAACACATAATAGTACAAATGCATGTATATTAATTTAAATATTATTATGATAACGAAATTGAATACCCCAATTTTTACTTTAGTGAAATCAAGAAATCAAAACCGTTGTGCCCTTTTTTTATTATTTTTTTTATATTTTTTGTGTTGCACTGATTTACTTACACAGATGAATTTAATTAAATATATAATTACAACTATATTTATGTATGGTCCAAGGGAAAAACATTAATTTAATTTTGTGCAGATTTTTAATGAAAATCCCTATATATTTTATCTGTATGGTGTAAAGTAAATTAGAATAAATAGTCAATAAATTTAAAACTGTTGATTATATAAAACTAATAACATGGAACATACATAAATGTTTATACTATTGCTTCTACACACGTGCACGAAATATTTACAATGTGCCGTGTCTTTTTGTTCTTAACTAGTTAGAGTACGGGTTTCGAAAGGTTTTAAGTTACCACTTTTATATACAGGGGTGCGTGGTAACTTGAAAAAAAAAGTAAAAACAGTTAAAATAAAAAAATAAATACTAAAATGACACACCAACTATTTACAAGTGTCATTTTTTAAAATTGAATATATGTAATTAACCGCATTGAACAGGTGTGTCTAAGGTGATGAACTAGTTAAGTGCAAAATAGATTAATTATTTTTAAAAATTAAATAAAACATGTGTTGATTAAAATTGTATTGGAAATTTAATTAAATTATTTATACGGATATATTTCTGAAATTATTTCAAAACAAATTGTATTTTTGCACTAAGAGAAACAAGCTCTCTGTTGATGACTTTAAATTACATATATTATTATAAAATATATGTAAAATATAACCGATTTTAAAATTTGAAAAATAATATTTAAATTAATATACATGCATGCCTGGTTTGAGTTAATCTACACAATATTACACATTTAATGTACCCCATAACAGACTATCCCAAAGAATTAGTTCTGTTCTGTATTTTTTATAAACTTAATCATTAAAAATAGATAAAAAATGGAAATAAACATTGATGGTGTGAAATTACAAATGCTTATTATTTTTATCCCCAAAAACTGTTGAAATAATTTTATACTGTAACATAACTTACAATAATGTGTTTATACAGATTAAATACTGACTAAGGATCAAGAAAACAAAGACGGAAATGTAAATTTTACATTAAAAAATATTGGTAATGCAACAATGGCAGATATTGAAAAATTGTATATTAAAATAATGGCAAAATTACTACACTAAAATTGACGTACAAGAAAATAATAAAAATTACTTTCTATTAAGACATCCATGGATAACTAGTTCTGATGGACTGATGATATATTTTGGATGTGACAACAAAAAGTATACTCTTTACTGTTGTCTTCTTGTTTTTCTGGAATAATAAATACAAATTAAATTAGTTTTGTCAGTATATTTTTCTTTAAATATAAGTAAACCTGCACTCGAGTCTCCATTGTATCTATCAAACGCTCTGAGACGACTTGAAGTTGATAAGGAATAAATTATGAATTATTTAATTAAAAAAAAAAATGATTTCTTTCCACATGAATATTAATCAACGTTTTTATAAAATATTTATTAAAGACTAAACACAAAAGTTTCAAATATCACCAACTTCGCTAAAAAAATGTTTGGTAACTGTTTATATAAAAGTCTTGTGTTTCCGATTGCAAATTTTTTTATGTCAATTGATAGATAGTCACGTTTATATTATTTATTTAAAACACTTTATTGTACATTACTTAATAGCTAGTACAAATGGCGGACTTATTGCCTAATGGCAATTTCTTCCAGACAACCATAAGAATGAATGTAAAATAATATAAGAATGAATAATGTTTAAAGAATGTTTGAAAATTTTAAACGAAAAAGCTTTGAAAAAAAAACAAGTGAGTTGTGGTCAACGCTTAACACCTCACTACCAAGTCACACCGGTCACAAAGTATTCAAATTATGAAATGAGTTTGTTCAATATTTTTTTATTTAAATATTTTATTACGAAAATTTGATAATTTTTCAATGCAATTTTATGAAAGTGATGTGCCGTTTTACCAATTTGAAAATAAAATTTCGAATTTTAAGTTTCCTGAGCTTGGGGTCACTTTGAAATATTTGATAGTAAAAAAATAGAGAAGCATTATTCAGATATCCTTCAAAATTTAATGGGGTCTAAGTTTCATGTATAAAAATTTGCAAAATTTGAAAATATTCAAGTGAGTTCTTTTAACCAAATTGAAAATAAAAACTTCTAATTTCAAGTTTCCTTAGCTGCTTGGGGGTCACATTGAAATATTTGACAGATAAAAAAATTGAGAAGCACTATTCTAATGTCCTTCAATATCTAATGGGGTCTAAGTGAGTATTAGATATACAAATTTGAAAAGAATCGAATGGGTACTTTAATCTATAATCGATAAAGTGAAATAAACACGTCGTACATAGTACACATCACACGCACACAGATACATTGTGATGAAACTTACAATCACAATTGTCACTGAGTACAATCACAGAATGTCACTATTTAATAATCTGCAATAAAAAAAATGTCTTAAAAATTGCGAAATCATAACTCTCCACTATATCTCCTTGGGTTAGTGAGGAGTAATAAATGAACACATGAAAAATATATAAAGGAATCCACTACAATTTGTTAGATTTTCGGATACTACATATTTGTGGGTTACTATAAACATTAAATTAAAACGGTGCCAAAATCACGTTAATTATTTAGTACGATATTCTTTATATTAAACATTTTTTTAATAGGTAAAACATTAGTTCAACAAAAACCAAACACATCTTAACAAAACAACAAGAATCTTTAAAAAAAACATAGAAAAAATATATTGGTTATTAAAAATATAAAATTAAAAACTTTTGATTGAAATTATATTCACACGTTGTAGGTCCTATTATTTTTAATGATTTATGTACTCGAGTAATAGTAGGGTATAGAATAACTGATTAAAATCCTTACTAATTTATTCTAACATTTACGTAAAATAGGTTAAACATGATTGTATCTACTTATCATTGGGATTCGCGTGAGCGAGTCGCATTTTTTATTAAACTTTCATATATCTATTATACAAACCTTCAAAATACGTATTAGGAAATAGTATAATAAGTAGGTACCTACATAATATTGTAAAACTAAATACCTGTTACCTAATTCATTTTCAATTATAGGTATATAATTCAATAGAATGTGTAAGAAAATAAAACAATTTTTGAATTCGCATAAAATTAACCTACTTACACATTTATTTATTTGTAGATTTTGGGGTAACTAACAGGTAGTATGTCAAACAATTATTTTACACGCACCCAATAACTATTTGCCACATTCTGGAGACTTACGATTACGAAACTACAATAAAAAACTGCTTCTCCAACCAACTGTATCAACATTTTAAAATATTAAATTTCGTGTAGGTAGGTATTTATCCGTTCAATCAATATAATTATTCTGAAAATGATATTATTTTACATAAAATAATACGAACATTTCTAAGCTTCTCAATTCTTTAATCGCGTCAGAAAACCAACCATTTTATATGGATCTTCTTACATATAATATTTCGCAATTTGATTATAATTTTTAAAACATTTGCGCCGAAAAATTTTGATTTTTCCGTAATAAAGATAAGTTTACTATCTTTTGATGTAAAAATAAATGTGATCGGCAAGGGACAGGACTTGTAAAAAAATCTGTTTTAAATTAATTAATTTCAACGAATAAAAAATCTCCAAAAAGTTTTTTACCTTCATCATGTGGGCAGATGTTCTGTCTTCGCAATGAGATGAGCGTCATCCGTGGAGGAGTCACCCCGATCTGCGCAGAGCCCTGATGGATCTCTGAAGAGATCTCCAACGCTATTGTTGGAGACCCAACAGGGCACATGAAGAAGAAAATCCTAAAATAACGATAGTAGATATTAACAAAAATAGCAGTAATAAAGACACCTTTTTTTACTAATAACATATATACACATTACGATTTAAAATTTGAGTAGGTATATAATTTTGATTCAAATAAATATAACTGTATTTGTAAAATAATCACAAATATAAATAAACTAATTAAATATACTCACTAGTTAAGTAATCCATTTTAAATTGCAATATAGTATTTTGCACACGAGGTCTGGTCTTCAGGCTAACTTGTTAGCACGAAGCGCCTTCACTAGACCAGACCTCATAAGGAAAAGAACGAATTTCGAAAAAAAATCTACCTCAAAATTTCATTGTAGTATTGTTGCATATCATTAATTAACCCTTCCGACACCAAGTCAAAAGATGCGGCCTAATAAAAAATATTATTTAAATTGTATAAAATACAATAGGGATTAAATGTACAAGATAATTAATTTTTTGCGTGTTTCGCACTGTAAGACCCTTATCAACTATGTAATCAAAAATACATTAATGTACCAACTGAACTAATATAGAAATCAAACGATTGAATCCTATTTTAAAACAAAACTAAAAAGGTTTCTTCTCGTAATAAACATTTTTTGATGATATTTTCGTAAAAATCTCGCCGAAAATGCTTATTTGATCCAAATGTCAAAAAATAAAATAAAAATTATAAAATACCTGTGGTTATATTTTTAAAAATTAATGAATCACATAAAACAAAAAAAAAATGCTATGTAGTGGTATTTTAAAGATTCTTAATACCAATCCAGAGGGCAGAATAAGTAGAGGAAAGCCCAAGCTAAGATGGTTGGAAAACACAGAATACGACATAAGGTCGACCAGAGTCGGGATTCTCGTTCTTTTTTAGCTATCCATAACGCCTTAAAATCCATAAAATCCTTAAAATTATAGAAAACGCGATTCTCATTTCAATTTGTAGTGATAGTAAAAGGTATACTATCCCTCACAGGGTCGCAGGTATCCATATCGTAGCGCTGGCATTAGAGGTGTCACTAACGCTTAGCTCTATCCATAACATCCATCTGTCACTTCACTGACATTTCAATATTATGTCAATCGATCATATGCTGTCCTTTCTACATAGCCAGCCCAATTCCATTTGAAGGAATCTACCTTGTATGCAACATCGGTAACTTTTGTCCTCTCTCTGATCCATTCGTTGCGTTTACGATCTCGAAGACTACTGTTTAGCATCCTTCTCTCCATTGCTCGAAGAATTTGCCATTTGCCAATGAAACTCGACGCTTGTAGGCAGAAGTATGTGTTAGATATAAATATGCCTTCTAAAAACCAACCTCACGTCCACGTCGTGGAAGGCGGGCAACTGGCCGTTGTGTGTCCTATGGGCAGGCAAAGGTCAGGCTAACGAGGACCTGGTCTACCAAAGCCAAGGTGGAAAGTATCGTGCCGAGGGCTGAATGGTACCGGGGTAGATATTCTTTGGTTCCGGTACCGAGAACGATCTCTTCAGGGCACCGGGCGAAACCCTGTCGTATGCAGCCTTCCACCCGCATGGGGCTCTGCGGGTGGTGACCGTTTATTTCCCCATTACTCGTGGGAATCATATGGAACCATTTAACAAAAAATTTAATACAACCAAGAGGGACTGCAAAGACCTCAATAACCGCACTGTAGCGGTAACACCTGTTTCCGGGATGTCTGGACCAGCCAGTCAATACCGAGAACAGGCGGGACCGTCTACCAGTGCTACAGCACAACGCCCGAAAAGGCTGAGTGGTAGTGCCCAACGGAAACGTAGGAGGCAACAAAAAATGGGCGGGACGCCAATGTCCAGTACACCTGGACAACAGGGACCGCCAGAGAACAGCAAGGGAGGAGGGGAAGGGGAAGGACCGAAAGTCTCTAAGAGACCGAGGTCTGAAACTGATACCCTTTCACCTAAGCAACCAAAGAAGAGGGTAAATGCGACACCCAGTACCTCCTATGCCCAAACGGTGTCCTCCTATAAGTGTGTAGTCATGAGAGAGTCATATCCGGACGACCTCATGACAGAGGAGGACTACTGTGTGGTAAAGGACCGTGTCGTGGACGCGGTGGATGCGACGCCTGATGGCGGTTTCTTCCCCACGTTCCAGGGCACGGCCCTTGGAGGGGGAGTGGTGTTCTTCACCTGTTTGGACCATTCCTCAAAAGAATGGTTGGAGAGGGCCCTGGACAAAACAGAGCTGAGGGAAGGGGTTAGCATTAAGGTGATTGATGCTAAGAACCTGCCAAGGCCTGTAAAAATGGCCCTTAAGACGGAGGATCGCTGTAGAGATATAAAGGCGTTCCTCAACAGAATCGGTCGCCTAAATGGGCTGAACACCAGACTGTGGAAGGTGGTCGATTCACAAAAAGAGCCCGAATCCAAGTTTACTAAACTTGTGATGTTGGTGGATCGGGTTTCGGCAGATGCTCTAAAGGATAAGGGCTATAAGGTTAGAACCGCCCTGGACGTGGTCACTCTAAGGGTCCTGTCCGGCGCGGAGTTACACCCGATATCCAAAGAGATCAAGAAAGGGCAAGGAACGGCGGGAACCGTGTCAACCGGTTCACCAGTTAAGGCGGAGAGAGCAACTGCGACTGCCGATACGGAAGCAGCAGCAACCGCAATAGCGGGAGCAGCTGTGGAAGTAACGGCGGAGGCGGGAGCGATTTCAGCCTCGAACACACTGTCGAAACCGTCCGGATCTGTGGATCCGACGGTCGAGATGGAGGTTGACTCGGTGACTGCCGTTCTGGCCAGACAGATTATAGAGGCTGAAAATGGAAAGGCAGCAGAACAGGGTGATTATAGGGCTCCAGAACCGAATACGGGCACTGGAACCCTATAATCACAATCCTATAACCCTATATCATGGATGTAAGGGGAGGAAGATCTGGAGCGGGCAGCGGCTCTGCGGTGCAAAGCTGTAACCGTGAACAGATGAAATTCGTGCAAATAAACCTACATCACAGCAAAGCTGCAACAGCTTCGCTATGCCAGAAGCTGGCCCGGGGCTTATTTGACATTGCACTTATTCAGGAACCTTGGGTACACAAGGGCAAGGTAAGTGGATTGGGGGGAGCAGGTGGTTCATTGTACTATTTGAACCAGTCCAACAAACCTAGAACCTGCGTTTACGTCAGGAACATAAGGAGTTCAATATTACTAACACACTTTTGTTCCAGTGACCAAACAGTAATAAAGATTAAATATCATAAGGGGCAGGTTGCTGAGGATCTCATAATTGCCTCCTCATACCTGCCTTATGACGCTGATGAACCGCCGCCTGCAAGGGAACTGAGGGACATCATAAGCTACACCTCTGAAAAACACATCCCACTGATAGTTGGATGTGATGCTAATGCACACCACATCATATGGGGGAGCAGCAATAGCAACACCAGGGGAGACAGCCTGATGGAGTACCTGTTGTCTACAAACATGGGAATTCTAAACACAGGTAATAGACCCACTTTCATTATTTCTAATAGAGAGGAGGTTATTGACTTAACGTTAGGATCTGATAATATAGGGAACCTAATCAGTAACTGGCATGTATCCAATGAGATATCTTTCTCAGATCACAGATACATATGCTTTAATCTTAAATCAACAATTGAACCCATGAACACCTATAGATCCCCAAAGAAGACGGACTGGGAAGGATACTATAGGGATCTAAAGGATCAATTAGAATGTATAGAAGTTAAAATTCATACACCAACAGATATAGAGAACATTGTTGAGGAGGTGCAGCAAGCAATACTGGTCTCTTATCATAACAACTGTCCTACCAAAACCATGCATCCAGTAAAATGTGTGCCCTGGTGGACTAAGGAGCTCTCAGAATTGAGAACTTATGCAAGGAAGAAATATAATGCAGCTCGTATATCGGGTGATTGGGACTCTTACAAAAGAGCACTAACCAACTACAATAAAGAGCTGAGGAAAGCCAAAAGAACATCTTGGAGGGACTTCTGTCAAAGCATAGAAAACACCCCAGATAAGGCAAAAATTGGTGTTATTATGGCAAAAGATAAAGCCAATGCACTCAACACGATAAGGCTTCCAAATGGCCAATTCACCGAGACAGGGGAAGAAACGCTAAAACAAATGTTTAAGACGCACTTCCCTGGATCTAGTGTAGCGAACTCCAACGAGATAGAACAGCTGCCACACACCATAGGGACTAAATATAGAACCAACAGGGATGATTGGCAACTGGCCAAAACAGTGATTAATCAAACAAAGATTAAATGGGCTATACGTACGTTTAAACCGTTTAAATCACCAGGTTTTTTTTTTTTTTTTTTTTAACATGTCTACGTAGGGGACGCCAGCTATTAGGATTTGGGTCCATTTTACTCTTCCGGAGAAGCGCACTACGTAGCGTTGGGAGGGGTTTGCAATCTAGAAAAGAGTTTATTAATTCGGATTTTAAAAAGACCCGGGTTGTACGAAGATGGAAACACAGAATTCGGAAGATCGTTCCACAGTCGGGCTGCTGTGTTAATAAAAGAGTTCGAGAAGCGACTTGTTCGTATATGTTGAAGGTCCACTGTGAATGGATGCTGCGATTGAGTAAAGCGAGTGACTCTGTTGCGAGTGGGTGGAGGAGGGACCAAAGATGCAAGTTCTTCTGAGCAATTCCCGTGGTAGTATCTATAGAATAAACTTAAAATACCGACTCTGCGTCTGTGTTCTAGTGATTGCAATCCATCAGTCAGTGATGGATCATCAATCAGACGTATAGCACGCCTTTGGACAGCGTCGAGGGTATTCAGTAGGTATTGGGGGGCGCCACTCCAGAGGTGACTGCCATATTCAATAATTGGGCGTATTTGCGCTTTGTAGAGTATACAGATCTGGGTCTTAGTAAAATATCTGCGCGCTCTATATAGTACGCTCAATTTTTTGGAGGCGAGTTTCACCTTAGCTTCGATGGAGCCCTTGTAGTGTAATTGGTTCGTTATAGATACTCCAAGCAGGTCGATAGAGCTGCTGTTAGGTAGGGTGCTTCCGTTGAAAGACACTTGCAATTCATTGGGGTTTCTCTTCGCAGAAATTAGACAGGCTTGGGTTTTTGAGACGTTAAATGAAACAAGATTACTTTCACCCCAGGTATTGATTGAGTGGAGGTAGCTATTTATTTTTTGATGAAGGTCTTTCCGGGCTTCTGATATTTCACTCTGTTTAGGAGGTTTGTCAAAAGAGAAATTGTCATGGACTGTGCTGTCATCAGCGTAACAGTGGATGGGGGCGCGTAAGAGCAAGTCATTGATATGTAGGAGGAATAGGGTTGGAGATAGAATGGACCCTTGAGGGACTCCCGCATTAATGGAATGGGGAGAAGAAGAGCAACCGTCCACTACAGTTATGACTTCGCGATCTTTTAAAAAATTCGCAATCCAAGTACACAGAGACTGGGGTAGTCCATAAGAAGGGAGTTTCATTAAGAGACCTCGGTGCCAAACCCGGTCGAAAGCTTTAGAGATGTCAAGGGCGACAGTTTGAGCTTCTCCAAAGCGTTCCATAACTCGACCCCAAACGGATGTCACATACGCGAGTAGATCGCCACAAGATCGATTTCCACGAAATCCATATTGTAGTGATGGTATAGGTAGTGATGGAATAATACCTGTACTCCTCCAGAAAGGAATCAGTGTGTTGGCATCACCACTTTGTTATATTATGAGGGCTTGTCTCGCATTTGGGTATATACCAGAAGCATGGAGACAAGTAAAGGTAGTTTTCATCCCCAAACAAGGCCGAGAAAACTACATAGAGGAAAAGGCTTTTCGACCGATCAGCCTAACCTCTTTCTTGTTAAAGACAATGGAAAAACTGGTCGATAGACACGTAAAGGATGGAGCGCTAAAGTTGAAACCTTTACACAAACATCAATTTGCGTACCAACCGGGTAGATCCACAGAAGCAGCACTGCATGAAATAGTGCTGAGTATTGAAAAATCCTTATATTATAAGGAGCTAGCACTTGGGACATTCATTGACATAGAGGGAGCATTTGACCAAACCTCTCATGAGGTGATTACCAAGGCTGCTAAGAGGCATGGAATTGAAAACACCATAAGCAGATGGATCAACTCGATGCTTAAGGATAGAATAGTATCAGCAACCCTATTCGGGGAGACAGTAAGGGCATCCACTAACAGGGGTTGTCCTCAGGGGGGGGTGCTATCACCACTCTTGTGGACTCTGGTGGTGGATGAACTACTGGACAAACTCGAGAAAAAAGGGATTAAAGCCATAGGCTATGCAGATGATATTGCAATCATTGTAAGTGGAAAATTCCCAAGGACAGTCACGGAAGTGACTCAATCAGCTATCCAAGCAGTTGAAGGATGGTGCAAAGATGTGGGACTGAAAATTAACCCTAATAAGGCAGTTCTAGTACCATTTACCAAAAAGAGGAAACTAGAAGGCTTTATTTCACCAACTCTTTTTGGAAAGCAGATCATGCCCAGTGACCAGGTTAAATACCTTGGAGTGATAATCGACAAGGGATTAAACTGGAAACAACACGTTGATCATATAACAAATAAAGCAAGCAGAGTTTTCTGGGCATGTAGAAGAACCTTTGGGAAATCATGGGGACTTAAACCCAAAACCCTGCACTGGGTCTACTCCACCATAATTAAACCGGTCATCAGTTATGCTGCACTGGTATGGTGGCCAAGAACCAAACTTATGACCTGTAAGAACCAGCTAGGTAGGTTACAGAGACTTGCGTGTATGGGAATTACAGGAGCAATTAGAACAGCGCCAACAGCTGCTTTAGAGATCCTTCTTGGCCTTCCACCCCTTCATATAGTGATTGAGGCAGAGGCTAGGCTTGGAATATATAGATTAATTTGTAATGGCCTTTGGAGCCATAAACATGTAGGCTACGGCCATACCAATTTCAGTGGGGACAATAAGCTGGACTCATTATTATATATGAGTACGGACAAAATGTTACCACACTACCACTACCACAAACCATTCACAGTCAGCTACCCCACGTACGAAGAATGGGATGGGAAAAAGGTATATAAACCAAAGAAGCAGGGATTGATCTGGTATACAGATGGATCAAAGACCAGCACAGGCACTGGTGCGGGGGGGCATTGTTGGGGAACCAAGATGAATTTTTCATGTAGTCTTGGACAATACTCTACTGTATTCCAGGCAGAAATGTACGCAATTATTGAATGTGCATGTGAGAATATAAATAGGAACTATAGAAATAGGAACATTTATATTTTATCAGACAGCCAAGCAGCCCTTAAGGCGCTAGAATCATACCAGGTCACTTCAAAACTGGTATGGGACTGTCTAAAGTACCTTAATAGGCTAGGGGAAAACAACAAAATACATTTGGTGTGGGTACCTGGACATAAAGGTATAGAAGGAAATGAAAGAGCAGATAAGCTGGCAAAGAAAGGATCAGGGATGCCTTTCATAGGACCTGAACCAGCGGTTGGCTTGTCTGCAGCAACAATCAAAAGATCGGTCAAAGACTGGATAACAGTCAAACACAAAGAGTTCTGGGAAGCTAGTTGTGGACAACGGCAGGCGAAAGAATTCATAGAAGGGCCCTCCAAAAAGAGGACAAGAAAGCTGCTGAGTCTCAGCAGAGAGCAACTAAGAACGATGACTGGTCTATTTACTGGGCATTGTCATCTAAAAAGACACCATTACATAATGGGGATCGCCGATGAACCAAATTGTAGAAAGTGTCAACAAGAGGAAGAAACAGCCTCTCATGTGATCTGCGAGTGTCCAGCCCTAATGGAATCCAGACACAGACACCTGGGAGCCTTTATACTAAGACCCCAAGATCTGGGAGGCATTTCAATCTGCAAAATATGGGACTTTATTCAAGAAACCGGATTGCTGTTGAAGTGACATCCCCCTAAGGGAGGCACAATAGATCAACCTATGGTCGCGGTGCAGGGGCGTGTTGGACCCACTCCTAATAAATAATAATAATAATAGATATAAATATTATATAAATGTCGGTAAAATCAACTCAAATTGATATTCTATTAATATTTATTATTAAATAATATATTTTTATGATCTTATAAATCGTTTATTATTTTTATTGACAATAACATCGCAATAGAGACGAAGTTGGGATATTATAGAAGAACCAGGAACTCAGGTACCTACAGGGCTTCCGACCTGTCTTCGGCTGATTTACGTGGTCACTTTATGCGCTTGCGCAACGTTCACCAATTATGCCCTTATTGAGTTCCCTTATCAATGTATTTTTGAAAGTTCTATATATTTAAATAATGTGTAAACATTTCACCTGAATAATACCGATGACAGGTCGTACGCCCTGTAGGTGCCTGAGTTCCTGGTTCTTCTATAATATCCCAACTTCGTCTCTATTGAGATGTTATTGTCAATAAAAACATCATGTGACTCCCGACAGGGATAAAAATGCAATGTTAGCGTATATGCAATTAAAAAAAATATATTCGTTTATAATTTAGTCTAGTTAATGATGATTGTCAACTTTTTGTGTTAATTAAAGAAACTTATTCGTGATAATATAACATCTTATAGTAATTGTTTTTTTTCTAGCTGTACTATATTTGAAAAAAAAAATCTTCATAATTCTTAGGAACTGAAAGGGTTAATGTAGTTAATTGTGATACTAGCAAATCCACACGGCTTTGCCCGTGCACTTTCTTTTGCATACCGTTCTCTCGTTTTATATCAGAAATTTATAAATCAAATATGGCTATTTGTTTATCAGAAATATATTTATCAAATATGGCTACAATTCGTTAGTTTATCTCACTTAACGGCAAATCTAAGAAGATAATAAAATCTCATGTTGGTACCTACCTATAAAATCTTCATAATTATAGTTTTGTTCGCAATAAAATATCAATACAGAATAATAACTTTTGAATATCTAAAAAAATTGAAATGTGCTAATACAATGTTAATATTTTTTATAGAAAATTAAATTATCTAGTTAAACTCAAATAAGGCAGTTAAACTCATAAATTCATCATAAAAAAATATTTTTCTTAATAAAAAATGTTGGAGAACCGCTGGAATTTTTTTGAAAAAAATTATTGAATATTTTGTATTTGTCTATGTTCATACAAATTTTCAGTGTTCTAGCTTCTATGGTTTCTGAGATATATGGAAAGATAAAGTAAAAATTCAAAAGTTGATAACCCCTGACTGAAACAAAAATTCAAAATTCTGAGTATAAAAGTTTTGTAGGCCTATAAATATTTATATACTCTGAAATTTTGGGCTCTGTAAATTAAGCGGATCAAAAGTTATAAGGGACATACACACACACACACACACACATACCCTGACACACACACACACACATACACACACACACACACACACACACACACACACACACACACACACACACACACACACACACACACCCTCACACACACACACATACACACACACACACAGACACACACACACACACACACACACACACACACACACACACACACACACACACACACACACACACACACACACAGACACACGAAATGTTCCGAATTTTGAGTAAATCCGTTTATGGAACATATATGCTGCGAAGCCTCTAAATTGGTGTTTTTTGACTTCAAAGGTGGAAAAGCCGTGAAAAAAGTAGACCCTGCATACAAATTCTCGCGTTTCCTGGCTTGAAACATTGTCGATATGTTAAGAGAACAAAGTTCTCTTGAACAAATCGACAGTTGGATAATGTCGATTCATTCAGAGATTTGAATTCTCATGAACAAATCGACAGTTGGATTACTATGGTTCTAATTTGAAAAATTAACACAAATAGTTACTTTTCATAAAAAAATTACAAATATTCGTTGGATCATTATCACAAAAAATTAATGAGAGATCATATTGTGTATAAGTTCAGCCTCCCAGGGTATCTATTCCCCAATCTCGCACATTAAATGTCGTATTCGTCTATGTCGCCTAAAAAATGTCAAATGAAATGTTGTATGGTAGGCTTTTAGCCTATTCTTGAAATCATTCGAAATTAAAATCGTTCGACATTGAAATGTCACATGAAATAATAGGCAACATAGCATTTGGGATGCGTTTGAAATATTTTTTCAGCATTTATTGCATATTTTTGACGTTTTTTTCTATGGTTGTCAAAACACAACCTGTTTTAATGCAATAATATGATAGATTTCTAAGCACTTAACATATTGTTCATCATGACGCTTCCTGAATTCTCGAACAATTAGTCATTAATATTATAAAAATATATATCAGAAAGCAAATATAAAATTTAAATTTACTTTGGTACCTATGTACATTTAAGAGACAAATTATTTGCAAATAAAGAATAATAAGCATACAAACAAGACAAATAATAAGAAAGATTATGTCCCTATATTGAAATATTCAATAGAAACAAATACAAAACATATTAATGGAGAAATATATGATAAGTAAAAAAAAATTTTTTGTGGAAATTCCTTACAAAATAAGAACATTTAAGAAACTTATTAATGCAGATATATCAACAAAGTAAATGCCTCCAATGTTTAAATTTTTTTCGTCATCCATGTATTTTTATATTTACTGTTAAACTAATTCGTCGAATTGCCATTGTGACAACAAAATACAAAATAACGAAAATACTTACGCTATGTACAGACGCTTGCCGTATGTAAATGCAATATGGCGCCCATTTTTACAGACAATATCATGCGAAATTGAAGGTCCTATACCACTCGTCAAAATCTCAAATGATTTTCATTCGACTATGTCGCATGCGAGACTCAAGAAGAGCATATTCTAGAAATCTCGCGAAAGTAATAATATGTAGTATACGACATCGGTAGTGCGACATTGAAGAATAGGGTCCCAGAATACATTAAAAAATGTCTTTATATATTATCAGAGTTTCATCGCTACAGCGGGTACAGAATGATAAACACTTTAGTAGCGTTCAGACAGACATACACTTTGATTTATTAATTAGATAAAATTGTTGACTGAAAATGGGTAGATAAAGATTATTATTTGTATATATGGGAATTGTGTGGGATAAACCTGGTAGCCATAAAACGTCCAACTAAACAAAAAGTATGCATCGTATACTTGAATCAATTATCAAATGAATAACAATGAATTGATTTTTTCATTATGTAAACGTTGACTATATTATTTTAATGAATTAGATATTTAAATTGTTCCGTATAGATTTTTTTGACAGGTAAATCGTTTTGGCCAATTTGGCCTAAATCAATAGATAAATAAATCAAGATATATTTTATTTATAAATTTTAATTTGGTAGGTATATTATTTTTTTTGTAAGTACAAATGTTTATTTGCACTTTAACAGGAAATCTTAGTGTCTACAATAAAAAAATTATACATTCGTTTCATCACGGTATAGGTATCCCGGCATAGGTGGGTGTGCATAGCCTAATGAAGGTATGACACATGCGTGTATCCACATACACAATTCTAATCTAGTCTGAAAAATGGAATAGGTACCCGTATAAAAAATTAAGACCGCGCTTCTAATTATTATAGTACCTACTCTAAAAGGAGCAGGCTGTGAGGTACCGGCTTAAAATAGTGCTTCGACTTTTTTCTTTTGTCATCGTTTCTGGGAATTCGCATAATAACATTTCACATAGTAATATAGTAAAGAAGTTCACCACCTATTTAGAATATTGTATTACTAGTTGCATGTAACACATGAGATCCAACTGTCGATAGCGATAGTATGTATAGTTGAAGAATATGTACCAAACTATAAACCCATAAATACAAATTATTGAATATTTTCAGATATTTTGTTTTCTATACGACATATGTAGGTATGTATGTCAAGATAGGATAGTATGGAGGAAGTTCCTTTTTTCCTACCCAGAATATGAAAATATCATGATGGTATGTATGTTTGGAGATGAAGTATCAAACTATTAAGTCTTCTTACATATTGTGTATAGGCGACTGCCATACAAAATGTATGAAGCGATGTCGTCACTAAATTCAATTTTTAAAAAAATTGAGATCTTCTGCTACAATGTTAATATTTTTTTATAGAAAATTAAATTATCCAGTTGGGGTGTTTCGGCTTTTTGCGATAATTGTATAAGTTTTGGAAATATAGGCAGTTAAACTCATAAATTTATCATAAAAAAATATTTTTCTTAATAAAAAATGTTTGAGAAACCCTGGAATTTTTTTGAAAAAATCAATTTGAGATTTTTTATTTTTCTATGTTTGTACCAATTTTCAGCGTTCTAGCTTTTATGGTTTCTGAGATATATGGAAAAATAAAATAAAAAATAAAAAGTTGATAACCCCTGACTGAAACAAAAATTCAAAATTCTGAGTATAAAAGTTTTGTAGGCCTGTAACTTTTTATATATTTTGAAATTTTGGGGTCTGTAAATTGAGCGGATCAAAAGTTATAAGGGGGGGACGGACACACACACACACAGACACACACACACAGACACACACACACACACAGACACACGAAATGTTCTACTCCGAATTCTGAGAAAATCCGTGTATGGAACATATATGCTGCGAAGCCTCTAAGTTGGTGTTTTTTGACTTCAAAGTTGGAAAAGCCGTGAAAAAAGTAGACCTCTGCATACAATTCTCGCGTATCCTGGCTTGATACATTGTCGATATGTTAAGAGAACAAAGTTCTCCTGAACAAATCGACAGTTGGATTAGGTGAAACGACACAGTTTTATGGGGATACACGCATGTGTCGTGCTTCCTTTCGAAAGGTAATACAGGACTGTATTAAAAAAACTTTGTCGTCATCATCATCATCACTGGCACTACAGTCCACTACGGGCCCTAGCCTCCTCCAGAAATAGTCACCATCCCTCCCTATCGACCGCCAGTCTTCTCCAATAATTTATAAGGTCCATTTCTCTTATGTCACACAGCACGTTGTCCAGCCATCACTTTGTATGTAAAAACTTTATGACTAAATTGTATGGTGCTGCCTTGATTAATGTTATTTCCTTAGCTACTTTTCTGCCTAAATACATACAGTGAAACATCAATCTGTCGTTTTTGAAGGGACCTAATGAAAAAAAAATGAATGCGAGAATACAAAATATATAGAAAAAAAAACACATAAATGTTAAAATGTTAAATATGTACTGTATACATAAAGAACATATTATATTAACTAATATGTCATTGTCATTTAAAAAAAAAATATTAACATATTGGTGTTACAAGTAAATTTTTTTTTCGGCATCAGTTATCGAATGTGCATAAAAAAACGCTCTCATTTTTTCTGTTATTAAAAATAGTTTCCGCACGGTGCATTGTCCATTCGGTCAATTGTCCATTCGGTCAATTGTCCATTCGGTCAATTGTCCATTCGGTCAATTGTCCATACGATAAATTGTCCTCACGGTCAATTGTCCGTACGATCAATTGTCCCCACGGTCAATTGTCCTCACGGCCAACTGTTCCCACGGTCAATTGTTCGTGTGGAAAATTGTCCACACGAAAATTGTCAACCGTCCGTACGGTAAATTGTCCCCATGGTAAATTGTCCTCGCGGTAAATTGTCCTCACGGTAAATTGTCCATACGGTAAAAAGGGTGTACGGTCAATTGTCCACGGTTAATCGGCTACGGTCAATTGTCCGGATATGGGTAATCAAATTGAAGGTATCTGACACCTGTAAAACATGAGAAGGCAGATTTTTTTTCAATTTCGCTTCAAAATTGTCCATGCTCTGTTCAAAGTTGAAACTGCATTTGCTTTCTGTCAATCAATGTATTTGTAATTGTATTTATTTATTAATAAAAATAAACAGTATCATTTTTACATATTATCATATATCCACCTCACATCAATATATCTACATATGTACAATATTTTCATCGTATTTCGTAGTATCCATGAAAATGTGTATTATATTCAATAGATATTTTTTTTTATTAGGTACGGCGCTGGCCAACTTATTAATTATTTTTTATTTTATTTTATTAATGATTTCAATAACAAGAAATAACTACACATAATAATACTTAATTATAATAATTATCTAGATTGGTGGTGGCAGAGCGGTTAGCACGCTGATTTTTAATTTAGTGTTCGAGAGTTTGAATCCTGCCACGACCGATTTCGTTCACCTATTGTTCAAGCATTAATACTTGAACAATATTATGTAATGTTGTTACAAGAAAATTTATTTTTAAAAAAAAATAACTATCTGTTTCCTTAATGTATGTACTGGAAAGTTGTTTGTCTTCTATGCCTGCGTTCTGGGTTTGATTGCCAACAGAGGAGAATTTTACTCAATATATTTGTTAAAGATGAACACCCAATTATCAGGCAACGATTGCAAATCAGTCCCAAATTCATAAAGTATTGAACTTATTTTGATAGATGGAGTTAATAATTTAGACGAAATAATAAATTATTTCAAAATATTATACCTTTGAATATTGTAGTAGGTACATATTTATATGTACATAGGTAATAAAATTATTTCTATGAAAATAAAAATATTGCGAGACATCTGCATAATTGTGATAGAATTAAAATAGTGTGTAGTATTAAATACAACGAGGTTGATAGATAAAACTTATAGAGATTTCTCATAGATGTCTCTGAGGTTCAATCATTCATTCAAGTAATTTTTGTTTACCTGTAACTAACTAGTTGCATGTAACACATGAGATCCAACTGTCGATAGCGATAGTATGTATAGTTGAAGAATAAGAATCAAACTATAAACCCATAAATCCAAATTATTGAAAATTTTAACAATGTTGGTATGTATGTCAAGATAGGACAGTATGGAGGTCAGTCCTGTTTTCCTACCCGGAATATGAAAACAGCATGATGGTTCTGTATGTATGTATGTTTGGAGATTAAGTACCTATCAAACTATTAAGTCTTCTTACATATTGTGTATAGGCGACTGCCCTACAAATTGTATGAAGCAATGTCGTCACTACATTCAATTTTTATAAAAATTGTTAAAAAAAATTTGAGATGTGCTAATACCATGTTAATATTTTTTATAGAAAATTAAATTATCTAGTTGGGGTGTTTCGGCTTTTTTCGATATTTTAAAAAAAAAATGAAAATATAGTCAGTTTAACTCATAAATTTATCATAAAAAAAATATTTTTCTTAATAAAAAATGTTTGAGAAACCCTGGAATTTTTTTGAATAAACTAATTTGAGATTTTATATTTTTCTATGCTTATACCAATTTTCAGCGTTTTAGCTTTTATGGTTTCTGAGATATACGGAAAAATATATTAAAAATTCAAAAGTTGATAACCCCTGACTGAAACAAAAATTCAAAATTCTGAGTATGAATGTTTTGTAGGCCTATAATCGTTTATATATTCTGAAAATTTGGGCTTTGTAAATTGAGCGGATCAAAAGTTATAAGGGGGGGACGGACACACACACAGACACACACACAGACACACACACAGACACACACACAGACACACGAAATGTTCTACTCCGAATTCCGAGTAAATCCGTGTAATATATGCTGCGAAGCCTCTAAGTTGGTGTTTTTTGACTTCAAAGTTGGAAAAGCCGTGAAAAAAGTAGACCTCTCCATACAATTCTCGCGTATTCTGGCTTGATACATTGTCGATATGTTAAGAGAACAAAGTTCTCCTGAACAAATCGACAGTTGGATGATTAACTATCTTCAATTTTGAGTATTTTCGGTTTAAAGTTTTCGAAGCTGACCGCTTCTTCCTCCGGATAAACTTATACAAAAATCAGAATGTGTGCACACGCTGACGGCTGTGTGAATTATTGAAACTAACGGTACGGTGGGGGCGGGGAGTAGTTAGTTACTAGTTGCATGTAACACATGAGATCCAACTGTCAATTGCGATAGTATGTATAGTTGAAGAATATGTACCAAACTATAAACCCATAGATACAAATTATTGAATATTTTCAGATATTTTGTTTTCTATACAACATATGTAGGTATGTATGTCAAGATAGGATAGTATGGAGGAAGATCCTTTTTCCTACCCAGAATATGCAAATAGCATGATGGTATGTATGTATGTTTGGAGATGAAGTATCAAACTATTAAGTCTTCTTACATATTGTGTATAGGCGACTGCCATACAAAATGTATGAAGCGATGTCGTCACTAAATTCAATTTTTAAAAAAATTGTTAAAAAAAATTGAGATCTTCTACTACAATGTTAATATTTTTTATAGAAAATTAAATTATCTAGTTGGGGTATTTCGGCTTTTTTCGATAATTGTAAAAGTTTTGGAAATATAGGCAGTTAAACTCATAAATTTATCATAAAAAAAATATTTTTCTTAATAAAAAATGTTTGAGAAACCCTGGAATTTTTTTGAAAAACATTATTTGAGATTTTGTATTTGTCTATGTTTGTACCAATTTTCAGCGTTCTAGCGTTTATGGTTTCTGAGATATATGGAAAAATAAAATAAAAATTCAAAAATTGATAACCCCTGACTGAAACAAAAATTCAAAATTCCGAGTATAAAAGTTTTGTAGGCCTGTAATTGTTTATATATTCTGAAATTTTAGGCTCTGTAAATTGAGCGGATCAAAAGTTATAAGGGGGGGACGGACACATACACACACAGACACACACACACACACACAGACACACGAAATGTTCTACTCCGAATTCTGAGTAAATCCGTGTATGGAACATATATGCTGCGAAGCCTCTAAGTTGGTGTTTTTTGACTTCAAAGTTGGAAAAGCCGTGAAAAAAGTAGACCTCTCCATACAATTCTCGCGTATTCTGGCTTGATACATTGTCGATATGTTAAGAGAACAAAGTTCTCCTGAACAAATCGACAGTTGGATTATAGTAATTATTGATTCCCACAATGAAAATATAGTTAGAGATATTTAGCTACAACTAGTTGCATGTAACACATGAGATCCAACTGTCGATAGCGATAGTATGTATAGTTGAAGAATATGTACCAAACTAGATACCCATAGATACAAATTATTGAATATTTTCAGATATTTTTTTTTTCTATACAACATATGTAGGTATGTCTGTCAAGATAGGATAGTATGGAGGAAGATCCTTTTTCCTACCCAGAATATGCAAATAGCATGATGGTATGTATGTATGTTTGGAGATGAAGTATCAAACTATTTAGTCTTCTTACATATTGTGTATAGGCGACTGCCATACAAAATATATGAAGCGATGTCGTCACTAAATTCAATTTTTAAAAAAATTGTTAAAAAAAAATTGAGATCTTCTACTACAATGCTAATATTTTTTATAGAAAATTAAATTATCTAGTTGGGGTGATTCGGCTTTTTTCGATAATTGTAAAAGTTTTGGAAATATAGGCAGTTAAACTCATAAATTTATCATAAAAAAAATATTTTTCTTAATAAAAAATGTTTGAGAAACCCTGGAATTTTTTTGAATAAACCCATTTGAGATTTTGTATTTGTCTATGTTTGTACCAATTTTCAGCGTTCTAGCTTTTATGGTTTCTGAGATATATGGAAAAATAAAATAAAAATTCAAAAGTTGATAACCCCTGACGGAAACAAAAATTCAAAATTCCGAGTATAAAAGTTTTGTAGGCCTGTAACTGTTTATATATTCTGAAATTTTAGGCTCTGTAAATTGAGCGGATCAAAAGTTATAAGGGGGGGACGGACACACAGACACACAGACACACACACACACACAGACACACGAAATGTTCTACTCCGAATTCTGAGTAAATCCGTGTATGGAACATATATGCTGCGAAGCCTCTAAGTTGGTGTTTTTTGACTTCAAAGTTGGAAAAGCCGTGAAAAAAGTAGACCTCTCCATACAATTCTCGCGTATTCTGGCTTGATACATTGTCGATATGTTAAGAGAACAAAGTTCTCCTGAACAAATCGACAGTTGGATTACTTTACTTTTCAAAGTGATAATAATAATTATTATTCTGGTTTTATACCCAGATATATAAACATCAAATTTGACTGATAAATGATTGTAATTTTGTAAGTAGGCACTCATATTTCTCTGTTATAAAAAGTGATTTAAAATCAATTGCCTATATTCATTAAACTCAAAATTATCACCACCATAAAATGAAAAGTATTTTCTGCAAGGAGAGAATATTGTAAATTTTATGCAATGAAAACAATATTGCAATCAATATATTTTGAATGTAAAATTCGTTCTTTATTACGATAAAAATACTCTACACTAGAAAATTATAGACAATATAGATATTATTTTTTTTAAAAGCTACATATGGATATTAAAATGTTGTTTCAATATCTTTATATTCAGCTATGAACACAGGATATAATATAACATTACCTTCAAAAAACTAAATGGATTCACAAAACATATTTTTTTCTTAATAATTATGTAGGTAGGGGAGAGAGAGGCAGATTTCAACGATTTTTACTATAAAGATCATAACTACATTGCTAATAGCTAAAGCAACATCAAATAATTTTTTATATATTGTCCATATATTCAACTAAAAGGTGAAATGTTGAATTGTTTAAAAAATATTTATTTTTAGGACATATTTTTTAATTTACTAAAGTTCGATATTTGTTGAAATCTACCTCCTCGAGGGGGCAGTTTTCAACAACCTTGGGGCACATTTCAACATTGTATATAATCAGATTAGAAAATAATTCAAAACACTATTAATATATTTAAACCTTTGGTGCTTGAACCACTCTGGTTGTTCCTGTCTCTTTGGTGCTTGAACCACTCTGGTTGTTCCTGTCTCTTTGGTGCTTGAACCACTCTGGTTGTTCCTGTCTCTTCAATATAATAAATTCTATCAGGTGTAAATTTTTCATCAATGACTTTTTTCATGTCGTCTTCATTCTTGAGAAGTTCATTTTTTCTTATACATCCTCACCATTTAGTCTAAATTAAGAAAAAATGTTATTTATCATATTTGTTATCTTTATAAGGGCATAATTTTAAAAATAGTATTATTTTTAAAATGTGGGTCAGATTTCAACACCGTTGAAATGTGCCCCTTTTGCTGTGTTGAAATCGGCCCCTCAATGAGACAAACACTTTAAATATTTTTTTCATAACCAAAACATATGAAAATTCTACAACTATTAGTACATAAATGAAGCATCTAATATAATAAATAACAAATAAAACAGTTACAACCGTATTTGTGTATAATATTCAGCTCCAAAAATCCTTACGAATCTCATTCAAAAATAATAAAAAACTACCGTGAAAACTAATGCGCGCTAATGCTGTCGCTTTAACAAATGCAAAAGGGCCAAAACAAAAAGGCGATTGCCAATTGCCATGTTGCCATTCTTGAAAAAACAAGTACCTAAGCACTAAAACATATTTTAGATGTCCCAAAAAATAGCTTGTTGAAATCTGCATCCTGTTGAAATGTGCCTCCTTCTCCCCTATCTAAATTTTAGTTATTTAATTTTAAATCCGTTTGTGTATCTTTTAACATCTATTATGAATTAAAAAAACACATATTTATTTTATTTATTTATTTTTCACACCTTTATCACAAAGACAATTATGAAGATCACTGCTGCCCATCTAGGTAACCCTGTTCTAGGGCTATAGCTCTCCAACTATAGTGTGGACCTTCCCTAGTTCTATCCGGTATGGAGCGGTATGAAGAGCGGGGGCAAGAATCGCCGCTAGTGACCAATCATCAGCAGACATTTAGTTTACCGCCATTTACCGCCAACTTTCTGGTGAGACGGATATGAACGTTGGACTGTCGAACGTCGTATCGTCATATTTTCACATTAATGGCCGATATTTCAATGGACAATAAAAAATGGAGCTAATTGTCAATCAACTGATCGTCGATTAGATTCGTAATTGCCAATTTAGAAAATTGGTTATTTCAATACACAATTAAGAAAAAATCAACTAATCGTCGATCAATGTTTTTAACACGTGTAATACCGACTTATGCTCTATGGTATTCGTTGTTTACAGCATGGTTTACAGCTGTTTGCATTATTTTGTGTTGTGACAACTGCGGGACGCTAACATAATAGTCGATATATTTGTCAGAATTTTTATTATTTTTTTTCTGTTTTAAGAGTGTTATCTACATGCGTCAAACGAGAATTAGGTTTTGCGAATATTTTTTACGATGGATTTGGCCGTGTTGAAAAATAATGTGTTTTGTATATTACCTATATATTTACATTTTAATAAAGAATACTACTACTACCTACTTAAACATGTTTTATTACCTACATAAAATTTCTATAATATTTTATATCAATAGCGTTCATGTCATGAAGCATGACTGCAAATGAAGCAATTATTTTTTGAATAATAATACAATGTAAAATATTTCTAAATAATTTGAATCATTTGATTTATTGTATTAACTTTGTAGATTTCTTTATCATATGTGTACTTATGTGTATTCTATATTTGGTAAAGTGTCTACCTCAACACGGGATTTCTTCCTAGTGAGGTAAAAGCAAGTTAAAACTGTGTATTGTTTTTATGAGTATAAGTTATCACAATATTCACATCTGCATGTATTAAATGGCCCTGGAGCAGATATACCTACCTACTTGGGTGGTAGTTATATTTTGTACCGACTTTATATATACACGCATTGTGTGAAAAATAAATAAATAAATAAAAATGTGTGGTACTAAGTTAACTCTGCCAAACCCGCAATGTACATGACGTGATGGTACATTTATAAAAAAATAATTACATTAAACATTTTCAATACGTGCAAAACTACTTTAATCTCCCCGTCTTCATACCGCTCCATACCGGATAGAACTAGGGAAGGTCCACACTATAGTTGGAGAGCTATAGCAGTTTACAATTTTACCAAGCTATTTTGGTTTTATATAGTTACATACATAGAGCGGACACCAGACAGCACATCATAACAAATTACAATATTACATAGTTACCAATATCTGAAACACAAAAGTATAAAATGATACAGTAAATTTTGATATATTACATCCAAATTGTCAAAAAAATATTAATTGTATGAATTTTGTTGATTTTCTTATCAATAAAATAACGTATGTAGATACATAACATCATGGCATATCAATTCACAAACAGGGATAGTTGTGGGGGAGTGCATTACTTTATAATAGAAAACATGACACATGCGTGTATGCTTACACACCAGTATCATCACACCTATGTATAAAGGCAATATTCAGAATGGATAGTGAGCATCATTACTGAATTATGTGAGATGTTATTTTATAGTTGAACGATTTCTTTTCAAAATGTATTTAAATGTAATATTTTATGATCGCATATAACATGTAGCTATATATTTTTTAAATATATTTATTTAAATATACGAGTTCAATAATTATTGATTAATTAATTAATAAATTTATTTATTTATTTATTTATTTATTTACTTATTTATTAATTAATCAATTAATTTATTTATTGAATAATTTATTTATTTATTTAGTATTTTTTTAATTATTTATTTATTTATTTTTAATTTATTTATTATTTATACTTAAACGTAAAAAAATTACATCGATATCTCGTTCCGTTTACACACAGTCGTCGTTAAGCAAAATAATACGCAAACATTGGATTTTTATGACAAATTGTATACCTCAACACAGACGAAGTTGGAATATGTAGTTATAGGAGAACCGGGAATTCAGGCAATAACATGTCTTGCGACTTGACTTTGGCTGGTTCACGTGATCACTATAAGCACCTGCGCAACGTTCTCCAACTATGCCATTTTATTGAGTTCCCTTTACAATCCAAATTTGTATATTACATAATGTTGTGATGCTATATTCGAGACTCTCACAAAATACATATTAATAATTAGTACTAACCATTTTTATTATAATTATTGATAATAATTTATATAATAATTTATAAAAATACGCATGAACATAGACGATTTGTATGTATATTTGTTGTTGACTTAATAGTATTATGTCTATAATATTTGTTTTGGGATACGCGCTCGTGTAGGGCTTGCTTATTTGAGGTAATGCACACATGCACACTAATCGCTGGTTACCCAGCATTGTGGGATATGCCTATTCATATATTTTTCTTTTTCTTAATTTTCTATGTATGTAGGTACCAACCTACCTGGGAAGAGACCATTATAAGGAAATATTCCATTACACAATACCCAATATATAATAATATTTTAAAGGTACCTACCTTTTTCATATTTTGTAAACAATTCAATGTAATATGTAAACCCTGACTTTGAACATACGAATTTCCAAGATATTTTTATGACTCTCAATATTCAAATATTTTACTACTAATCTGATGGGTACCTAACTAAAGTAAGTAGTTAAAAGGTTTTTAATACTTCGTGGAAGGCAGACATTACTTAACTAATATAATAGGTACACCCTAAACCATAATGAATGAGTATGACAGTTTCAAAGCTTTTCAATTTTTGTTATTTTATGAAATTCCAGGGATTTTTTGCAAAATTTCAATGGTGACGTTTGGCAGACGTGCATAAGTGTTAGCCAGCGGACCAATATTTCAATATTATTTTTAGTATTTGACAAAAGTTTCTACATACATTACATGATTTTTTGGTCCATTTTAATAATTTATTTTATCATTAATGAGTGATTTTTCTTCAACCGATTTCAATAATTGTAAAAAAAATTCAAAACATAAGCCAATTTTTTTCTTAGGGTTAGAGATATTAATTGAACGTACATACTTTAAAATTTAATATTAACGGATTTGTTTTTACTACCATTAACATTTATGCGACGTCTCATTTTAATAAAATATTTTTTCAATTACTTTTCAATCAAAATATCCTGTGTGTCTTTTTGTAGAACTGTTATGATTATTTCCATTACATTAAGTTTTGTCAGCATAAATATATATACTTTTTAATTAAATAAGTTTTGATTAAATGGTATGTTTAATTAAAATTTATTCACTTCGTCCTCTCACACACGCAAGCACATCCTCACTTATTGACTTGTTCCTTCGTACTTTTAATATTTTTATACTTTTATACCTTATTGAAAATTTGTGACGCAAAAATGTATTGCGTAATTAATGTTAGTATTACCCCAGAACAGGCTACGCCTAGTGATGATATAAATTCCATTATTATTTTAAAGTTTAGTTATATAGTATTGATTGTATTGTCAGAAAAAAATAAATTAATAAAAAAATACTATATATTCATTTTCCACTATTTTTATGGTTGCTCTTTCAAAATATCTTTCACGTGATCATGGTATACTCTCAAAGGTTTTGTTTGGCCATACTCTATAAATACATTCTTTAAATTTTCAATTATTTTTAATCTAGATGGGTCGATGGCAGAGCGGTTAGCGCGCTGGGCTAGTAATCCAGTGGTCGCGACTTCGAATCCTGCCTTGACCGATTTCGTTTACCTATAGCACAAGCATTTATGCTTCATTTAGGGAAAGTAGGAAGATGTATATGTGCTTGTTTAACAAGAAAATATTCATTTTATATTTTGTCTAAATATTTTTTTATTAATTAAAAAAATGAAATGTCCTTGTTTGTCAAGTAGATATACATCTTCCTACATTTATGCTTAATGATGGAACAAATAAAGTAATAAGTACATCTTTTTTAATAGAGGTCTTTTACTTAGAAAAGTATCTATCATGGTCCAAAAAATCTTATATGGATATCATCACCCAAGTGTAAATAAAACGATATTTAAATAAATGAAATACCTAATCATTTTCATCGAAAACAAATTAATATATAATATTTGGTATGAAATTATATGTAAGATTTAAAATTCATGATGTTGGTTATTATTTTGATACTTCTTGAAATTAGAAAATTTATTAAAATAAAAAAATATCTACCTCGTTACATTTAAAAACAAATGATAAATTTTGTAAGCAATTTCAGGTATGATTTCTTGAATTTAAATTTAAGATGTAGTATAAACATATAGGTACATCCTTTTTATATAGGTATACATTCATTCAGATATACATTCATATATCGCACCTTTATTTTCATAGTACCTAGCACTAAAAAAAAAATATTTTTCACAATCCGGAATTAATATTTTGGATTTTTTATTTAATTTGAAAAAATACAAATCGCAATAATGCCCACTGGTGGTAAATATTTCAACTATAGATTAGGTGTTTCTGTATTCAATAGATAGCGCTCATCTTTAATGCATAGCTGGTACAATTAAAAATTTAATATTAAATTTACTATTTTGTCACTATGAAAATAAAGGTGCGATATACATTCTCTTTATACTCCTTGAAATTTGCAATCTTGGTAGATTCATTTATCTACTTATATAAAATTTGTTTAAAAAATATCCAGAACTATGATTAAAATTGATATCTTTCGGTATTATATTTCCTTCTATCATTATAGTCTCTATTCCTATCGTAAATTTTAGATCACAACTAAAAAAAACTAAAATAAAGTATTTTTGAGAAACTTTAGATGGTCCGCGTCTAACTAAGTAAAAACCCCTGTAATTTTGTAAACTTTCCGAATAACTGCAATTATAACTGTAGTTGAACCCAAGTGTGTCTATATAAGGTCCTGCAGCCATTTTTCTTTACCTCAGTTGACTCAATACCTTCCTTCCGTCTGTCAAGTGTCAAATATAGTACCTGCCTACCAATAGTGTAGTTAGTTAGGACGTGGTGGTGATATCATGTCGTCACCACGTCCTATTCATTGTTGGAAGACAATACAAAAAGAAGAATCTCATCTCCTGGTGGAACACACAAGTGCTTGCTTCAACGAACTTTAATTGGTAAATATTACATTACACTATATTATTTTTTTAACATTTAAATATTATTCTCTGTACATATTGTCTAGTTCATTCGAATTATTTATTCATTTGTGGTGAACACACAATCGTTTGCTACAACGAACTTTAACTGATTATTATTATATTATTTTATTTACGCATTTAAATATTATTCTGCATTTAATTTATGTAGTTCGTTCAAATTATTTTAGAGATTTAACTCTATAAAATCTATTGAAATTAAGTTATGTGTTTTGTTTATACATACATACATACCATCACGCCTTGCCCCTCACGGGGTAGGCAGAGAAAACCGAACGCCACTTATTTCTATCTTGACACACATTCATTGCCTCGTCAACATTCATACATCGTCTAATACATGTTGGCCTGTTGTTTACGCTTCTAACATTTCCGTCTTTCAAAATACCGTTCACATGGACGTGCCATCCCTTCCTTGGGCGGCCCCGACCTCTCATACCATTCCTGTCCGCAATGTATATTTTCTTCGTCAGGCGTTCCTCATTCATTCTCCCCATGTGGCCAAACCATCTCAATGTGTTCACGTTCATTCTCTTAAAAACATCTTTCGTTATCCTACATTCTTTCCTTATGTCCTCATTTCTGATTTCTTATTGTTTAATTTAACTTTAACATTATGTGTACGTGTTAAGAAATTATAATATTTTTTTATTTTATTTTGAAATTAAGTATTTTTTATCTTGGTTTAATATATATATTTATGATCTTTTTTACTGTCGCTATTAATGATTTTGCTGTTGGTTATATTATTGGTTATATTTTGGGCCTTTGAGGTTCATTTGGTCGGATATTTGACTGCTGTGTCTCCACCGGTCTCGGGTTCGATTTCCGATAGAGACACAGTTTTTAATTGTGCTTTCTGTCTGGATCTGGGAGACGATAAATAGCATGAGTCTCCAGCATGTGGCAACTTGTTATTGGGTGCGTGTTAAATTAATATTTGACATAGTACCTGTTAGTTACCTGAGAAGCAATATTATAGAAATAAAATTTCAGTTTTTCTTAGGGAAAAATTATAATGAGCTGTAGAAAATATGTTCCTTTGCTATGTTAGTTGTGAAAAAATGTTTACATTACTAATTTAAAGTATGTGGTCAAAAAGTTTAATTTATTTTTCGAATACCTTGAAGCAATAAAATTATACAAAATTAATTTTTATATTGTTTTGCTTGATTTAAAATCTGGGGGCCTAGACAACGTGTCATTTAAGCTAAGCGTTATATCGCTAAGCGATAGTAAATGTATGAAATTGGTCGCTATGACAACACGTGACAGCCACAAATTTCATACATTTCTATCGCTTAGCGATATAACGCTTAGCTTTAATGGCATGTTGTCTAGGGGGGCTGGTTGATTGGAAAAAATTGCCGAAACTCAATAAGCTTGCTAGTGTGCAATATATGATATGTACAATATTGATAAACTATTTTATATTATAGCGATAGAAACAATGTTAAGAACTCCATATTAAATCAAACGGTAGGTATTGAAAGGTCTACGAATTTTATTCCTTATACCGTCATTATATTTAATTAATACTTATAGTTTATAATTAAACATACGATAATTTTATATATACGATCGTTGAAATATTAAAGTGACCTCAAGGCGAAACGATCATCGAATTCAAATATTTTCCTATATGTATGTTTTTTTAAAAATATAATAAAATTTAAAAATATTTATTTAAAAAAAGTAGTTCTGTTTTGTTTTTTAAAGAAGATTTTATCTCTCTGGGTACTATTTTTAACAGGTTAGGCGAAGCTTGTATAGTATATTCAATCTATAATAAAAAGGAACGAAAAACGTTTTTTTATGGATCGATGTTGCAATGTTTTTGTATTCCTGATCTAGAATTTACGTAAACCTATAGCACAAGCTTCCGCTTATTTAAAGCGATAATTTATTAATAACTAGCTTTTATGTCCCGCCGTTGGCCAAGAATGTAAATTGGTGAAGGAATAAGCAATCGTTTATATAATATTGTCACAAAAAATATTTGCTAATTCGTAGTATGAAAAGTAGTTTGAAATTTAATTGAGTTTAAGCGATGTAAAATGTTCAAGTGATGGTCACAACCCATTTGTTTTTATATATAAGTAGGTACATACAATTTCTGCACGCATGGACTATGGTAAATGGTTTTAAATATGACTGATTATAAAGAGACAACGTTGTAAAGAGTTTGGATTTGGCCACAACCCCTATTTTTATATATTGTCATCGAACCCAATTTTTTTTAAATATTTAGTAATTTTGGATGATGGGAAATGGCTTAAAAATTAAATAAACAAAAGTACTGAAAAGATTCTTGTGTTGGTCACATCCCATTCGTTTTTATATTTTTCGTCAAGTGTGCATACCTATAGATTATTATATTTTTGCACAATAAAACTGATCTACATTACAGAAGAAGACTTAAATAGTTTTAAATTTGAATATAAACGTTGTGAAGAGTCCAGTAATGGCCACAACCCCAATTTTTTATTATATTGTCATCAAAATCAAATGTGTAGTTATTGAAAATAAAGCAATATATGATGATATAATAAATGGTGTAAATTTCGATTGAAAAAAAGTATTGAGAAGATTCTAGTGATGGTCACATCCCATTCGTTTTATGTATTTTCGTCAAGTGTGCATGTTGTTTATAATATTTCTATACAATAGACTATAAGACTTAAAACTAACCCAAAAGACTAAATGAAAAAAAAAATAAGTATAAGACTATAACAAATAGTTTGTAATAAAAACTGACCCAATGGTCTACATAAAAGATGCAATAGAAGAATTACACAATAGTAAATGGATTATATAAAAAACTGACCAAATGGTCTTCATAAAAGAAGAAGAAGATGAATTGAACTATAGGAAATATTTTATATAAAATTCACCCAACGTCTACATTGAATAAGAAAACGAAGAATTAGACTAAAGGAAATAGTGTGCATAAAAACTAACCAAAAGATCTACAAAAAATAAGAAAAAGAAGAATTAGACTATAGAAAGTAGTTACTATAAAAACTGATCCAAAAGTCTGCATATTAGAAGAATAATTATACGTCAGGAAATAGATTGTATAAAAACTAACGCATTTTCAACATAAAAGAAGACGAAGAAGAATTAGACTAAAGGAAAAGTTTGTATGAAAACTCTCCCTTGGTCTACATAAAAGAGGAAAATATTAGACTATAGGAAGTTAGTTTATACAAAATTCAACAAAGGTCTACATAAAATTAGAAAATGAAGAATTACGTTAAAAGAAATAGTTGGTATCAAAACTGGCCCATAGGTCTACATAAAATAAGAAGAAAAAGAATTAGATTATAGGAATAAGTTTGTATAAAAACTCACCCAAAGGGCTACATAAAAGAAGAGGAAGAAGATGAATTAGACTATAGGAAATAGTTTGTATAAAAACTCACCCAAGGTCTACATAAATTAAGAAAAAGAAAAATTAGACTATAGGAAATAGTTTATTTATGAACTGTCCAAAATGACTTCACAAAAGAAGAGGAAGAAGAATTAAACTCCAAGAAATAGTTTGTATAAAAAATCACCCAAAGGTCTACTTAAATAAAAGAAGAATTTCACTATAGGAAATAGTTTGTAGATTGAATGACATGTGTATTGTAGTTAACCTAAGATAGTTTAATAATTTTCCTATACGAAATTAGTATATTGTTGGTTTTTAAGTAGTATTAGGTATGTAGGTACCTACCTACAATGATGTTCTAAATTAATTCGAATTCGATTTATAACAAATTTTATTTGAATATCAGAATGTGTCCGTAACCATAGTAACCATAGAACATGTAAAAAATATCAAATGGTTTGTAGAAATTTTTTGAATAATATGTAGGTACCTACATTGGTTTGTTCGATGCCATAAAAATGAAAATTGTCCGAAATATCAAATATTATATACAAATTATGCAATTTTATTATGCCTATATCTTTACTATTTACTATAATTAACAGACTTTTACAATATATGTACATCTAAAAACTTGCTGTAATGTCTTGTGTTTCATTTTATTATTTCATAATTACATTTATTTCAAAGGTTTATTATTTTCAAGAACATATTCATTCGGTAGGAAAATGAAATATTGTATGAAAAGATATTAAAATGGCGGCATTTATGTACAAAACGCTTACTTTAAAAATAAGTTTAACATTATAATTATACAAAATATTCACCATGTTTTACACTTTAACGCTAAGTTATACTTGAAAATATATTTTTTTCGTGTAAATACGTACTTCTAACTTTTAAACTAACAGGTATTTGCGTGCAAAATGTACACTTTTTTGACAGATATGACTTGGAAAATTTTGTATGAGAAAAATAATTATTGAAATACTTTTAAAATTCAGAATTTTTATCGCATAATTTTTAGCGTGACACTGCATCAGGTATACTGGTACACGTTCGCACATAAATTAGATTTTTAGATGCTCTTGGTTTTTCAGAAGGCGTGAGACAAACACACACACACACACACACATACACTAACATTTTGATTGCTTTATTACTTTAGATTTACTTACCATTTACGTGTCTTTATTTTCAGGTTCAGAAGCAAAGTATAGAAAGAAAATAAATGAAGTAGGTACCTACCATATGGCCACCTCTTCATTAGTGTTCCAGTTGAGAAGGATTCTTCAAGTAACCTGGAGTACTTCTATTCTATCTGGATTCGTCGAACCCAGAACCACGGCATAGAACTACAAAACCACAGCATTGAGTCAACTGTTGGTCCACTGTACTACCCATCATGTAAATCATTTTTTTGTTTTTTTTTTGATTAAGTAATTCAATTATTTTCTTACATTTTTGTGTTAATAGGTGTTGAAATAAAAGTATTTTTTTTTTGTTATACGACCTATAATATACATTTTTTAATTTTCTTTGTCATTGTTTACATATTGAATTACATTATATTGTATGATGTACATATTATTTTAAAATAATTTTATATTCAAAAGTCATTTCTGGTTCAAAAAAAATGATGAATTTTTAAATATAAAATTATAGGTTAACAGGTTTATTTTGATTTGACATGTTACAGTATTTTTTTATTAATATTTAATTTAAAAACATAATAGTACAAATGCATGTATATTAATTTAAATATTATTATGATAACGAACTTAAATACCCCAATTTTTACTTTAGTGAAATCAAGAAATCAAAACCGTTGTGCTCTTTTTTATTATTTTTTTTATATTTTTTATGTTGCACTGATTTACTTACACAGATGAATTTAATTAAATATATAATTACAACTATATTTATGTATGGTCCAAGGGAAAAACATTAATTTAATTTTGTGCAGATTTTTAATGAAAATCCCTATATATTTTATCTGTATGGTGTAAAGTTAATTAGAATAAATAGTCAATAAATTTAAAACTGTTGATTATATAATAATAACTGCAATAGTAATTACGGAGGTATCGCACTTATTGGAATCCAAGGTCTACAAATAGTTAAAATTCCACTTGGAAACTATGTCACATTCGAATATCTAGGCTGTCGCATAACATCGAAAAAATCAATCTGCTATATAATTACAATATACAGACCAGGATCAAAACCAATAACCGAATCGTTTTTCAACGAACTATCCACATTACTTGAGTTAACTGCTACATTAACCGACCATACTCTGATCATCACAGGTGATCTAAATATCCACTTGGAACGAAATTCACCACACACTACTAAATTTAACGACATTTTAGAATCATTTGGGCTGACACAACACGTTAAACAACCCACCCACGACGCAGGAGGTATTCTTGATGTCATCATTACCAATGCAGAACACGGAAAAATTCAAACTCCAGAAATCATCGACATTGGACTATCCGACCACCGCCTGATCGAAGCATATATCAACCTTGACCAACCCCCACCAATATACCAAGACATCAAGTCAAGGGCATGGCGAAAGTTTGACGTTGAAAAATTCAAAGCTGACCTCAAATCATCAACCCTCTGTGATATGATTACACTTCATATTACCGACATCGATTATTTAATTAACGAATACAATAACGTTTTAACTTCTTTGCTAAATAAACATGCTCCACAAACATCAAGAAGACGCCGTATCCGAACATCAGATCACTGGTTTGACGAAGAATGCAGAGCTAAAAAACGAAACATGCGGAAACTAGAACGCATATTCAAATCCAAAAAACTTGCCCACTGCCGCGTCGAATGGTTGAACGCTCAACATCTCTACAAAGAAACTGTGCTCCAAAAGAAAAATAATTTTTGGACAACTAAAGTAAAATCAGAGATACACAATCCTCAACGTATGTGGAGGTCAATCAATAGTGTTCTCTGTAATACAAAGGACTCCCCGATTACTCAAGTACTGCCTGACCAAATATTGGATTATTTTCAAAATAAAATTCAAAAAATTCACACACAAACAACATCACACCAAAAACCATCACATACCCATTTAACCATAGAAACTGTAAATATTTTCTCAGAAACAAAAGAAGAAGAAATATTATATATTATTAGTAAATTACCAAACAAACAGTGTACTCTAGATCCTATTCCAACATGGCTTCTCAAGTCATGCTCTCATGAACTCATTCCAATTTTAAAAAATATTTTCAATCTTTCTCTATCATCAGGATATGTACCTAATGCCATGAAACAGGCGGTAATAACTCCATCTTTGAAAAAACCCACATTAGACTCAGACGACTTAAGCAACTACAGACCAATATCAAACATACCGTTTATAGCAAAAGTTCTTGAAAAAATTGTATCCATACGAATTAACACACACGTCGAAACACATTCTTTGTTTAACAAATTTCAATCAGCATACAGAAAATACCACTCAACAGAAACTGGACTTCTCAAAATACTCTCAGACATAATACTATCAACTGAAAATGGTAACGCAGTACTTATGTCATGCCTAGATATGAGTGCTGCTTTTGATACAGTCGATCATGAAATACTAATTGACAGAATGAATGTTTCATATGGCTTCCGAAGATCTGCCATAACCTGGTTAAAATCATACTTAACAAATAGATATCAGACTGTCACAGTAAATAAATTAAAATCAAAACCTGCACTGATGAAAACGGGAGTACCACAAGGCTCTGTATTAGGTCCACTTTTATTTATTCTATACACAAAAGAAATATTTGACATTATACAATCACATGACTTAAATGCCCACTGTTATGCGGATGACTGGCAAATATACTCACAATGCTCTCCCGAAGACATAACATTTCTAAAGGAAAAAACATCTAAATGTATTCAGGAGGTAAACAATTGGATGTCTTCAAATAAACTTAAATTAAATCCAAGTAAAACAGAGTTCCTCTGGACTGCTACTCAGAGACGTAACCACCTAGTTGATAAATCTGCTATCACAATAAATAACTCCAATATTGTTCCAAAATCCTGTGTAAAACTTCTTGGTGTCCACTTAGACTCACATCTTACACTCAATACGCAAATAAATATGACCACTAGTGCCGCGTTCTACCACCTCCGGAAAATTAAATCAATTCGAAGAAGCCTTCCAGTGGATGCTATAAAATCACTTATAAATGCCTATGTTATTTCTCGACTCGATTACTGCAAAAGGCCTATATGCCCATCTTCCAAAACAACAAATTAATAAACTTCAATCTGTCTTCAACACCGCTGCCAGAGTTATCACAGGGGCTTCAAAATACTCTCATATTTCGCACCATCTGAAAAACCTTCATTGGCTTAAATGCTCTGAGAGGATAGAGTATAAATTGTGTCTTATGACATTCAAAGCAATACATAATCTAGCTCCACAGTATCTATCTGACTTATGTACTCCTCTTAATATGAACGAAAGACAAAGAACTCTCAGGTCGGCAACAAACACAGCGATTGGAAAGGTATGTCAAGTAAATCGAGTAAATAGAACTAAATTCGGTGATCGTGCTTTTGCAGTGGCTGGTCCATCATCATGGAACAAACTACCCCACAGGCTAAGACAAGTAAATAATATTATGACTTTCAAAAAACAATTAAAGACACACCTCTTTAGAAAATCACATGGAAATAACTCAAACTAACCTAACTGACCTGACTAACTGACAAACTTCAAATGGTTTCGATTCTAAATGTCTCATGGCATTAAATTTCGAATTTGTATCTGTTTAAATTAAGTTAATATTAAGGTCACTAATCTAGATTTTAAGATACCACTAACTCATGCAAAAATCAATGTAAAGCGCCCTTGAGGTGAGCTCTCACGAAAACGGCGCTATATAAATCGTCCAAGTATATATATATATATATAAAACTAATAACTTAAACATACATAAATGTTTATACTATTGATTCTACACACGTGCACGAAATATTTACAATGTGCCGTGTCTTTTTGACCTTAACTAGTTAGTACGGTGATTGACAGGTTTTAAGTTACCACTTATATATACAGGGGTGCGTGGTAACTTGAAAAAAAAATAAGTAAAAACAGTTAAAATAAAAAAATAAATACTTAAATGACACACCTACTATTTACAAGTGTCATTTTTTAAAATTGAATATATGTAATTAACCGCATTGAACAGGTGTGTCTAAGGTGATGAACTAGTTAAGTGCAAAATTGATTAATTATTTTTTAAGATTAAATAAAACATGTGTTGATTTAAATTGTATTGGAAATTTAATTAAATGTTATTATTTATACGGATATATTTCTGAAATTATTTCAAAACAAATTGTAATTTTGCACTAAGAAAAACAGGCTCTCTGTTGATGACTTTAAATTAGGTACATATATTATTATAAAATATATGTAAAATATAACCGATTTTAAAATTTGAAAAATAATATTTAAATTGATATACATGCATGCCTGGTTTGAGTTAATCTACACAATATTTCACATTTAATGTACCCCATAACAAACTACCCCAAAGAATTAGTTCTGTTCTGTATTTATTATAAACTTAATCATTAAAAATAGATAAAAAATGGAAATAAACATTGATGGTGTGAAATTACAAATGCTTATTATTTTTATCCCCAAAAACTGTTGAAATAATTTTATACTGTAACATAACTTACAATAATGTGTTTATACAGATTAAATACTGACTATGGATCAAGAAAACTAAGACAGAAATGTAAATTTTACATTAAAAAATATTGGTAATGCAACAATGGCAGATATTGAAAAATTGTATATTAAAATATTGGCAAAATTACTACACTAAAATTGACGTACAAGAAAATAATAAAAATTACTTTCTATTAAGACATCCATGGATAACTAGTTCTGATGGACTGATGATATATTTTAGATGTGACAACAAAAAGTATACTCTTTACTGTTGTCTTCTTGTTTTTCTGGAATAATAAATACAAATTAAATTAGTTTTGTCAGTATATTTTTCTTTAAATATAAGTAAACCTGCACTCGAGTCTCCATTGTATCTATCAAACGCTCTGAGACGACTTGAAGTTGATAAGGAATAAATTATGAATTATTTAATTTAAAAAAAATGATTTCGTTCCATATGAATATTAATCAACGTTTTTATAAAATATTTATTAAATACTAAACACAAAAGTTTCAAATATCACCAACTTCGCTAAAAAAATGTTTGGTAACTGTTTATATAAAAGTCTTGTGTTTCCGATTGCAAATTTTTTTATGTCAATTGATAGATAGTCACGTTTATATTATTTATTTAAAACACTTTATTGTACATTACTTAATAGCTAGTACAAATGGCGGACTTATTGCCTAATGGCAATTTCTTCCAGACAACCATAAGAATGAATGTAAAATAATATAAGAATGAATAATGTTTAAAGAATGTTTGAAAATTTTAAACGAAAAAGCTTTGAAAAAAAAACAAGTGAGTTGTGGTCAACGCTTAACACCTCACTAACAAGTCACACCGGTCACAAAGTATTCAAATTATGAAATGAGTTTGTTCAATATTTTTTTATTTAAATATTTTATTACGAAAATTTGATAATTTTTCAATGCCATTTTATGAAAGTGATGTGCCGTTTTACCAATTTGAAAATAAAATTTCAAATTTTAAGTTTCCTGAGCTTGGGGTCACTTTGAAATATTTGATAGTAAAAAAATAGAGAAGCATTATTCTGATATCCTTCAAAATTTAATGGGGTCTAAGTATCATGTATACAAATTTGCAAAATTTGAAAATATTCAAGTGAGTTCTTTTAACCAAATTGAAAATAAAAACTTCTAATTTCAAGTTTCCATAGCTGCTTAGGGGTCACATTGAAATATTTGACAGATAAAAAAATTGAGAAGCACTATTCTAATGTCCTTCAATATCTAATGGGGTCTAAGTGAGTATTAGATATACAAATTTGAAAAGAATCGAATGGGTACTTTAATCTATAATCGATAAAGTGAAATAAACACGTCGTACATAGTACACATCACACGCACACAGATACATTGTGATGAAACTTTCAGAGTACAATCACAGAATGTCACTATTTAATAATCTGCAATAAAAAAAATGTCTTAAAAATTGCGAAATCATAACTCTCCACTATATCTCCTTGGGTTAGTGAGGAGTAATAAATGAACACATGAAAAATATATAAAGGAATCCACTACAATTTGTTAGATTTTCGGATACTACATATTTGTGGGTTACTATAAACATTAAATTAAAACGGTGCCAAAATCACGTTAATTATTTAGTACGATATTCTTTATATTAAACATTTTTTTAATAGGTAAAACATTAGTTCAACAAAAACCAAACACATCTTAACAAAACAACAAGAATCTTTAAAAAAAACATAGAAAAAATATATTGGTTATTAAAAATATAAAATTAAAAACTTTTGATTGAAATTATATTCACACGTTGTAGGTCCTATTATTTTTAATGATTTATGTACTCGAGTAATAGTAGGGTATATAATAACTGATTAAAATCCTTACTAATTTATTCTAACATTTACGTAAAATAGGTTAAACATGATTGTATCTACTTATCATTGGGATTTGCGTGAGCGAGTCGCATTTTTTATTAAACTTTCATATATCTATTATACAAACCTTCAAAATACGTATAATAAGTAGGTACCTACATAATATTGTAAAACTAAAAACCTGTTACCTAATTCATTTTCAATTATAGGTATATAATTCAATAGAATGTGTATGAAAATAAAACAATTTTTGAATTCGCATAAAATTAACCTACTTAAACATTTATTTATTTATAGATTTTGGGGTAACTAACAGGTAGTTCTTCCCCCACCACCACCCGTTCTGCTTATGGGGACTAATAACGGCCCCTTGCAAAACTCTGAAAGAACACATAAAGAACATACGAAGAGTCCGGAGAACTCTAAAACCTTGCAGACACTGCACTTAATGTGCCAAAGAGAGCTAATCATGTTGAAACAACTGGCTCACTGCTCAGTGATAGTGAAGATAATAGTGCACCGAATTTAAGACAGAAAGTCTTGAAAGCCCTAAAGTTGCTCTTCGTGGCTACAAGGTCCGCATGTCCAATGGGTCCAAAGAAATTCCCTCGGACATCGTCGTAGAGTTCTCGTCGGAATGTTGACACGGAGAAGTTAGTGCATTCCCATAGGATATGCTCAGAAGTCTGTTCAGGGTTATCACAAAGCTGACATGAGGACGAATCGGATAAGTGAAAACGAAAGAGATAACTTTTGAAACTGCCGTGTCCAGTAAGGAATTGCGTGGTCCAATAATCGGGAACAATCCACGAGGAAAAAATTCGAGTCCTCACATCAGGAAGAAATAAAAATGTCAGTCTGCCCACGGAAGAAGAAGACCAGCGACGTTGCCAAGCATCTAAAAGAGAACTCCGGGCCAAGTTCTCAATCTCTCCACGAACTGTGGGTAAATTTACAGGTGGGAGAGAAACACCACCCAAAATTGAGCTTCGACCTCTATACAGGTTGTGAATTGAAGCTCGTCGCTGTGTTTCCAGATCAAGGGGAGCCATACCTGTGAGAATAGAAAGTGTGTCGGTAGCGCAGGTTCTGTAAGCCTTTGCTAAAGCTATTAGAGCGAAGCGCTGTCCAGAAAGCAGCAGACGTCTAATGTATTGGGTTTCACAACGATGAGCCCAACAAGGAGCGGCATAACATATAATACTCAGAAAGGTAGCGTTGTAAAACAGTCTTGCTACTGGAAATTTAAGGCCCCAACTAGCTCGAGCAAGACGTGAAATCTTTTGGAAGGCTATTTTTGCACTATCGGATACAGCACGAACATGGTATTGGAAAGTTAGGCCTCTATCTAGTGTAACACCCAAAACTTTGAGCCTATCCTTAAATATTACACGCGTATTGATAAATTTGATGGAGGGAGGACTTTTCATTATGCCTTTTAACACTAACCCATACGTCTTCTTAGGTGCGAAATTGAGTCTATGACTTATACCCCAATCTGCAACAGAAGAAAGTAACTGAGTAGCTGCGCGCTCAATAAGTGCTCGGGTGTTACCTTGAATAAGGATTGTAGCATCATCGGCATATGCCAAAATACTGCAGCCCGTAGGCGTTGAAAGTGATAGAAGTTCGTCGAACAAGATGTTCCATAACAGTGGACCCAGAACAGAACCCTGAGGGCACCCGATGCTAATTGGTCGCCAGTGCAAATCTTGTCCCCCGGGCATGGCCACATGTCTATTAGTAAAATAGCTCTTCACTAATTTATATATGTTGCTAGGAATCTTACGGTCTCGAAGTTTTTTTAAAATTAGAGGCCACCAGGCATTGTCGAATGCTCCCGCAATATCAAGAGATATAGAGATAACATATTTACTATCAGAGCTTCTAACAATATCAGATATAGCCAAGATAGCATCAACCGTTGATTTCCCAGCGCGAAAACCGAACTGACGATCGGACAGTGGGTGGGTACTGGAAAGATGATCTTCTAAGCGTCGACATATAAGCTTTTCTAAGACCTTACCCAAAATAGGTAGTAAAGTAATCGGTCTATATGATTTTGGGTCAGAAGGATCCAGGTCACTACGCTTGGGAATAACAGTCATTAAACCTGTTTTCCAACAATCCGGAAAGTAGCCTTCTCGCAAGCAATTGTTGTACAATAAGATAATCTCGTGGCGAGCTATGTGCCAGCACCTTTGTACGAGAGCTGCGTCAATGCGGTCAATGCCAGGAGATTTGTTTTGGTGAAGATTCTTGATTATAAAATCGAGCTCATCGAAATTGGCGAAGGTCGATATGGGAGTTTGCGGGATATCGGATTGGTTATTGCGTATTTGTGAATGAAGAGGAGTATCAGATGAAATGTCATCAGAAGAAATAAGTATGTCAAGTAGCGTGCTTGTCGTCGAGTCAGAGTCTATTGTGATAATTCCAGTTCGTGGATCACGGATACACGAGACTGACGCATTTGGATATTTTTTCATTGATGCATATCTAAACACAGCACCCCAAGGATCTGTGGTTGAAACCTCAGATACCAAACGGCGCCATGCATCAGACTTGGCACGAGAAATCTCGCGTTTGTAGATATTATTTGAGCGTCTATACTCACATTGAAGTACAGTTACAAAGTCATTTGAACTTCCTCGACGACGGGCCGCTCTCAATGCGCGGTGAGCTCGAGTCGAAGTTCGTTTAAGGATGTCTAAGCCAGGATGCCACCATTCATTAGGAGACATATGACTAGAAGAAGATCTGCCGATCGCCTTCTCGGCACAATAAATTATACTCTGCGTAAAAGATGAGGCCATTTCCGCAGTAGTACAAGATCTACAAGATAAACGATCCAGCGAGCATTCAAAGTAGCGGTCAAAGTCTAACCAACGCCATCTGTCACACCTTGTCCGGAATCTTCTAAGCAAAGGTTTAGAGGTTTCTAAAGGAATTGGGGGTACATTGGAAATAATCTGAAACGTGATAAGGTTATGGTCACTACACGAGGCATCCTCGTCAACAGACCAATTCCATATTCTGTGGTTAATCTGAGGTGTAGCTAAAGTGACATCTATATGACTTGTACCCATGTGGTTGGAGAAGGTAGGTGGACTGAAAGGATTGTTCAACACACTCAAATTATGGCGAGAGATAAAATCTTCGCAGCTTACACCTCTGGTGAATTTCCTGGACCCGAAAGTGGTAGTGTTACACCATAGAATAGATTCGGCATTAAAATCACCTCCAATAATTAATGATGCGTTGCCGAGTTGACCCAATATAATATCCAGTTGATCCAGAAAACGAAATTCAGATTCACTAAACTGAAAATATATCGAAATAATATAAAACGAATCACTTGGAGAAGAAATCTGGACTACAACCAAGTGACTAGAAGATAAGTGATCCAGGCATATGAAGTTAATGTTGGGATTGTAAATAGCTATACAGCTCATCGGAGGGTTCGTTGAGGTACAGCTCGAAGCCATAGCAACTCGAACACCCGGACCAAATGATGGCACAATTCCATCTCGAGAGTACGGCTCTTGGATAAGACAAACATCAATGTTCATGCGATGAGCAGACTGACTGAGTTCGGCTGAAGCCGATTGTCCACGGCCAAGATTAAGCTGACCAAATTTAACAGAAGCATTACACGCCATAGTCAATATTGAG